>PVJH01029176.1:0-26415 GCA_004026705.1 Nesogale talazaci | reverse complement strand
TAGCACACAAACTCAGAATAAAGACAAGAAGATCTTCATACCCTTCACAGTGTACTTTCCCAGGAGGGATGAGAAGGTGTTAGAGACAGTTCCTTTCTCAAAATTAAGCCATTAATGAGCAAGAACTATAGGCATATTCCCAAATTTCCTTTTATAAAGGATAATGATTTTTAATATGCTTCTGATGTCGATTTGAGAACCTAACCACACTTTATTACTATGAGAAAATGTTTTCTAGACTTAATGCTTCCATATTTAAAGAAATGTGTCCCACTCACATTTAGGGCACCATCTTCAAGTAAGATTAAAAAAAACATCCAATTCACTGGATTTTACCAGGTCCAATGAAGAGACACAATAACCAGAGACTTTCGTAGAAATCACAGAGAAGAGGTGATTTGCATCCCATCCACATGACAAAATAGAAAAAAAATATGAGGCTTATATGGATGTTTCTAATTCTATGAGTGCTTTGATCTTATGGAAAATGGACTAGCACTGCATAACTGTGATTGTTAGTTGCCTTCTAGTAAGTACCCAATTATTGGGAACTTTATATATTGCAGTATAAGTGTTATCTGGTCTCTTCCTTGACCTTGTGATCAATTGTACACCAGACTATTTCTATTCATAGGACTTTCATTGGCTGAAGTTTAGATGCAGTTCAGAAACTCTTTCATCCTGGTCTTTCTCAGTTTGGAAGTTGTGCTAAAATCTGTCTACCATCATAGTCACACAAATATTATGTCTAGCCCTCCATGGTTTCTGCATGAAGTTCACTGTCCCAGAATTCAGCACACGTATCCAACCAAGAAGGTTAAATCACTAAACCACTAATGCTACTCTCTGAAATCACACATAAAAAGGAAGCATAGTGGATACAACTATTATTCTAATTATGCACCATTCATTAAAGTTACAGGTGAAGAAATTTTAGAATTCTATCAACTACTAAATTCTTACATTTATGTAACATAAATTGATAACAATAACTAGAGTGCAAAAAATAGAAACAAAGCAGAAACATAGTAGGAAAATAAATCTTGGTGAGAGAAGCAAAATTAAAGATTGCATGATAGAATTTTGTGAGACCACTGACTTCTTAACTGTGGATACTCTTTTTCAATAAAATCAGTGGTAACTATATACACATGGATTGCACCAAATGGAATACACAGACTCAAATGTAATATATATATATACATATATGTATGAAACTCAATAACATCTACCAAACTAAAGTTGAGCACACACCATCAATTGCTCACAAGTTCAGGTTGAAGCTGAAGAAAATAAAAACAATGCAGAAGAGGCAAATTACAAGCTAGAGTATATCACATCTGAATTTAGAGAACAGTTCAAGAATACATTTGATATATTGGACACTAGTGACAGAAGACCTGATTAGCTGTGAAGACTAGAGAAACACATCTACACATTCATATATGTATCAGAGAATTTTACATCAAATAGCAATTGTATGTTAAGAAAACATCCTAGCCTAATCCAGATCAAGTCCATATGTCTGATATCAGTCCATATGTGTGATGCCATATATAAATTCATCTTCAGACTCACACAACACATGTAATGATGCCAAGTGCAGGGAGAGCACAAGCCAGTGGCAGTGAAAGAAACTCAGTGCTGGCTTGGACTTTCACATGGCTCCTCCAGCTCCAGGGTCTGATTCCATCAGCATCACTCCATCTTGCTTGTCAGTAGAGGGTGAGTGTGTCCCACCTCCAGGAAGGTAGATAGGAGTTCCCAGGATCCTCTGAAGGCCATGGCCATACAGAAGCTTCACTGGCTATGAAGTGATTGAGAAGCTAGACTTCACTCAAATTGACAGGAGATTGTTTAATTGTCATATGGGATGATACCAAAAAAACTTCAATCACAAAGAAAGAAAATAATCATTGAAAAACTAAGATAAAAAAGAAAAGAATATAGGAAATTTGCTTTTCAATGTACAAAGCAAAAGGAAGAAAAGAAGAAGCAAAGGAGTTTAACAAAAAATTTCAAAGGATACCTTAAAAAGACAAAAGATTATAATGAAATGTGCAAAGACTGAAGTTAGAAAGGCAAGGGATAAGAGGCTACACAGTGTATTTTTAGGTAAAAGAATTGAAATAAAAATACAAGCCTCAAGCTTCAATATTGTTGGAGAGCATGGCGAAATATTGAATGATACAAGAAAAATCAAAAGAAGGTGGAGCAAATACACAGAGCAGAGTCACTGTACCAAACCGAACCACTTAATATGATCAAGATCCAATGATACTAAAGATAGGAGTCTAAGTTGCACTGAAGGCAAGAGCAAAAAAAAATAGGCTTCAAGAATTAATGAAATAACAATTGAAATATTTCAACAGGTTTAAAATGTACTGAGAGCACACATTTGTCTATGTCAAGATATTTGAAAGGTAATTCTCTGGCCAACTGTCTGCATGAGATTCATATTTTCACTGATTTTCAAGTAGGGGGCCTAACTGAAGACTGTTCAATAAATTATTGAACAATATCATAAGGAGCTATAATATCATTCCTGTCAGAAGGGTAACTGAAAGCAGAGGATGCCAGAAAGCTTTTTACTTATATTTTATTGTCTGTGATAAGCATTCTCTTTTGTTGATCATAACAAACTATAGATGCAAAGAAATGGGAATTCCAGAAGATCATTGGGCTCCATGGAAACCAATACATAGACAAAGAGACAGTTCTTCAAATAGAACGAGAGAATACTCTCTAGTTTTAAATCTGTGAAGGTGTGCTTCAGGGTTGGGTCCTTTATATTTATTCAATAAGTATTCTGAGCAAATTATCCAAGGAGCTGGATCAAAGGAAGAGCATTAAGGCATCAGAAAAGCTTACTAACAGTGTTAGGCTGATGACATAACCTTACTTGTAAAAAGTGAAGAGGATTTGACCTATTTGCTGATGAAAATAAAGAATACAGTCTTCACTATAGAGTGTAAATCAATGTAAAGAAAACAAAAATCTTCACATCTTGACCAATACATGCCATCATGCTAAATTGAGAAGAGATAAAAGTTTTCATGGGCAGGTGCATAAGTAAATATAGTGAAGAAAGCTGATGGTGTCCAGCTATTAAAAGATATAGCATCTGGCGTCTTAAAGGCTTGAAGGTAAACAAGCGTTCATCTAGCTAAGAAGCAACAAATTCCACATGGAAGAAGGACACCAATATGTGTGATCTCGAGATGTCAATAAGATCAGGTATCAGGCATCAAAGAAGAAAAAAATCATATCACTGTGGATGAGGAGGAGTGCGGAATGGAGACCCAAAGTCCATCTGTAGACAACTGGACATCCACTTACAGAAGGGTGCAATATAGCAATGATGGAACATACAACTTCCCTCTACTTCCTAAATGTTTCTTCCTGTCCCACCCCCACCCTCCATTCCCCACCACTATTATGATCCCAGTTCTAACTCGTACATCTGGCTAGACCAGAGGATGTACACTGGTGCAGATGGGAACTGGAAATACAGGGAATCCAGGACAGATGATCACTTCAGAACTCATGCTGAGAGTGGTGATTCCAGGGAAGTGGAGGGAGGTGTAGAGCAGAAAGGGGAAACTGCGTACAAGGGTCTACATAGAACCTCCTCCCTGGGGAATGGGCAGCAGAAAGGTGATTGAAGGGAGAAGTTGGGCAGTGTAAGATATGACAAAATAATAATGATTTATAGATTATCAAGAGTTCATGTGGGAGGGGAGCAAGAAGAGAGTGAGGAAATGAGGAGCTGAAACTAAGGACCCAAGTAGAAAACAAATGCTTTGAGAATGAAAAGGGGAACAGATGTATAAATGTGCTTAACACAGTGAATGGATACATGGTTTGTGATAAGATTTGTATGATCGCCCCCCCCAAATGATTTAAAAATAAAAAAATTGTCAAACTGGTTTCAGAGTTTGCACAGATTAGTTTCCCAGTTAACACTAACAACACATGTTGTTCAGAGACACTGTCTGTGTCCTTTGTTATCTTGTAGGAGTCCGTTTAGATGATTTGGAGGAGAAATTATTTGCAATTATTATTATTTTTTAATATCTGCTCCTTTAAAAGTTCAATCAAAACATATAGAGTGCTTGGGATAATGTATGACTGGTAACAGGAAGGTTGGTAGTTTGATTCCCCACAGGGGCACTTCACAAGAAAGTGCCTGGGATCAACTTCTGGAAAAACAGTCACTGAAAGCCCTCTGTAGCTGTCCACCTTGAACACATAGGAGATCACCGTGATCAGAACTGACTGGACATCAGTGGGTTAAAACTAGTAGAATAGATAAGCTTTGTAAAGATGTTGATGAACGTCTCCACTTCTTGTCAAGAATACTTCTTTTATGCCATTCAAGGATTTTCCCATTTAAGATCATTATAACACTAGTAGCAATTAATCAATACTTAATATCCTACTACTATGGGGCTGCTAACCCCCAAATCTGAGGTTATGTGTTTTAAAACCACCAGGTGCTCTCTGGGAAAGAGTCCCCCTTTCTAGAATCATAAAGAATTAGAGTTTCAGAAACTCACAGAGGCAGTTCTAGCTTATCTTATAAAGTTGCTGTGAGTCAGCAGTGACTTCATGGCAGTGAGTTAGACGCTTACTAGTTTATTAATGGTTTTATGAATCTGTAATCACATCTACTCTCTTTCCTGTGAAATAAATGATGCCTTCTTCCAGTCATCATTTTAATACACTGAGATATATTATTACTAAATGACTTTTCTCAGGATCCTGCAATTAGTTTTAATTCAGATGTGAAGTTTCTGATACTAAACCCCAGTACCAATTCTTTTAAAGCTTTTAATTTTGTTACAGTCCACTATAAAAATCTATAGAGTTTATAAAGACACTGAAAAGGGGCAAGCAGATATTGATATCTTCTTTTAATATTACAGTGATATTAGAATGACTGGTTGATGTATTAGAAGTTGGGTAAGGGGACAGATATCAAGAGCACAACAACCCAGTTGTTGCTGAATGGGAGGCAGGAAATGGTCACTTAAAGAAAGACACAAGGACACAGAGACAAAATTACTTCCTTCGCAATCTGCCTAGGACCTGTTCTAATGATAGTTCACCTTCCACTGATGAAAGAAAGAAACAGCAATGGAGAAAAAGCTAAGATAGTTTGATCTTCAGGAAAGAACAGGCCTAGTGAGTTGTGTGCAAGTCAGATAACATTTCTTGGTCCCTTCTAGACACTCTTCTAATGCCTTTCCCAGATTGCAGCTCCAGAATGAGTGATTCGACCAGCTGATTCTTTTGTCTCTCTGTGATTGGAAAGATATGTTTAAGGAATCCTGTTTCTTTTCTCACATGACTGTGAAGTGCCTGGAACTCCTGGGGAAAGCAGGCAGGAAACTTTTTTCAATTTCAACACACTTTTCCATGTCAAGGGTGAGTTGACCACAGGCTTCTTTCTTTTTTTTTTTTTTTTTTTTTTTTTGACATTTTTTGGGACCTTTCACAGAGATTGGAACAATCCATGGTTCAAATTGATCAAGCATAATTGTACAATTACTGCCTTCATCAGTTTCAAAACATTTTCTTTCTTTAAGCCTTTGATATCAACTTCCCATTATCCCCTTCTTTCCACACCCTACACCCCAAGAACCCTTGTTAATAATTTATTTATTTATTTTTGCCACATCTTACACTATCTAATGCATCTGTTCACCTGCCATTCTGTTATTCATTCCAGCAGAGTGAGGTTATGCAGTCACCATTGCTATAGGTTCCCCCTTCCTACCACCCTAACCCTCCTCCTTGTCCACACCCTCAGAGATTCATTGCTCCCATTCTTACATCTGAAGGTTTCATTTATTTTGAATTTCATGCATCTCAGAATCCTAATTACACAAATGAACATACATAGGACTCACGTGATTAATGAGGTAAATTAAGATCATAAAAAGGAGAGAAAATGTTAAAGAACTGGTGTACAATTACATGTTTTATCAATAACATGAACACCCGAGTACAATGAGATCCTTGTACCTGTTCTTTCTCCTCCAACCCACAATGAATCTTGTCCTCTTACTCATACAGTCTTCAAACCATGGCTGTCATCACTTTGATAAAAGATTACATCATTTCAGTCTACTTTGAGTAGTGATTTTGACTATCAAGTTCACTTGGTGAAGGTCAAAAGTTCAAAGTAGCTTTCGCAAAGTGGACCTCTCCACCTCCACCCCCTTAAATTCATTTTTTTATATTCTACTTTGCGCCAGCAATGCTTTTTTTCTTCTTTCTCCCAACACTAATTAGGCACATATTATGTGTTATTCATATTTCCTCCTTTCTTCACAGTGGAAAAAAGACTGTTAAATGTCACTGGGAAAACAGCCACACATGGAGCTGTGCCTCACTCTGCTCCTGGATTTACCAATCCCATGCAGAGGAATGGATTCCCTTTCTTCAGAGAATGTTCACGTCCAGCTTTTCCTGAGAATTTTCTGCATGTCCAATCTATCAACCCGCAGTATCAAAGTTTTCTTTTCCATAAATATTGAAGGGGGTGCACTTTTCTACTCATCCTGGCCCATGACAACATGATTAGGATCGTCGAAAGACTCAGATGGGGAGAGAAGTGATCATGCGCCATGCCAAAGAGAACAGACCAAGAGGAATTAATGAGCTGTGACTAATAGGTTTTCACACTTAAGTACATTGTGCCTATCCTTCCGGAATATTCGCACAGCTAAAGGAGATGTATGTGGTCTTTCTCACAGATAATGAGTAGGGACGCTCGATAGAAGCTTCCCATAGACCTACTTCTGAGCCAGGGAGTTGAAGTGAGGCAACCTCAGTTCCAAATTGCCTCGGGAAATGCAACGCATTCATGTTCCAAGTACAAAGCCCCTCAAACTCACTTTGAAAGTTTGCTTAGAGTCTAAATAAATCAAACTGAAAGACTTAATTATGAAATCCCAGAGCTGGTCGTGAGGATAATAAAGTGACTGGGCTTCTGTTTCAATAGAAGTGTTAATATTTTAGCTGCTCCGAACTGCCTGTGTTCTATTTCACAATTCCTGATTAAAGTTTGATTTTAATAGAGCTTTAAAAATGAGACTTATGTTTTAGTCCCCTGTTATTGCCCTGGTTTATTCTTCCTAACAGAGAATGAAGAGCTACCTCGGCCATTATTCCTGGGTGGGGAAGAGCCGATAGAGTCACAGCCGAACCCTATGGCATAACCTAGTCACCGTCACACATGAACACAGAATCACCCACTGACCTCTCCCATGCCTTCCACATAACATATACCACAGGTAGGAGATGGAAAGTAAAAATCATGTTGACAACCTGACTACCTTGTACTAAAAAAAGAAAGAAAGAAGAGTCTGTTCTCCGCTTTAATTAGGAAACATAACTTGGAATCTCCAGAGACCCTGAAGAGGAAACCCGGTTAGTTTCCTTAGAGAGTTATTTCAGTCTGTGCTATTGAGATGAAAAATATATGAAGGGTACTGGATTTTAAAAACCCTTCCAAAGTCTTGAAAGACATTACTTCTGCCAGCTTAGAGAAAAAAGACCCTAACCGTACTTAATATGTTTAAATACATACACACATACAAAGCTTTTTGCTTGCTTTTTAATCAAATAAGAATAGAGAGTGAGGTTGGGGGAAAAAATTAAGCCACCTGTGATCCATTCATCAAATGGTAGCTTCTATTTTCCACCTTTAAAAAAAATATGTGAGCCTTTCCAAACTTTATGACACAATCCTCCCATATCTGTAAAGATAAATCTCTGATGTTATTTTTAACAACTTCATAGTGGTTCACTGTTTGGTCCCAAAGTTTATCTTTTTGCAAACCAAGGTGAGCTGTTTGATGTCCACAGGGATCTAATGTGACACAAGAGAAGTCATTAGGAAGAAGTGATTTTTCATTTTTTCCCATGAGTAGAAGAGCTTAGAAGAGAAAATTTGATTAAGAGAATATGGAGACAAATCAAAATCTTTAATCTAGGACTTAGCCTTTGGAATCATGATTTAATCTAAAACAGGAAGGCTCTTTAGAGCTGTCACTTAAAAAATATGTTCCCGCTTGTCTCTGATGCACTTTTAATGCGACCACTGACAAGAGTCTACTCTTCATAACCCCAGAATCAAGCCAATCATATTTTAAACTGGCAGGTCTAATTTCCAACTGCAGCCTCAGTGCTATGCATATAAATCATCACACAGAGAAGTAAACACCCTCATGGGCCCTCATCAGCAACTCATGCTTCTCAATATGCTTTCCAAAGACCCAAACTTAGTCTGAAATCAGGAAGATAATCAAAAGCAGCAGAAATCTCACCTCCAAGCAGAAACTCTCCCATATCATCACATGGCTAGAGATTAAGACTGGATATATTAGGGAGAAAGAAAATAGAAATCTACCAAAAGTGACCATTCCTCATGCCTGAGATTTAAACCTGATACTTCAATATATGTTTCCTGCAAATTACATGGTGCTTGTTAACTACTTAAAAAATGTGTTGTGGAAGGTATAATTCCAGGCAAAGAAAACAGCATATACAAATACACTGGAGTATCAAACAGGTAAAGAATTGTCCTAGATATGCACAGTTTAGGAAAACTGAAGTATATATTATTAGAGGATTTAAAATGAACCAAGAGACTACTAAATCAGAGCATGAAGGGCCTTCTAGTAAATTGTTATCAAACATTTAGGATAATTTGAGGAGCTGAATGTGGTGGACTGAAGTTTCTTAATATGGCTCTTCTACCAAAGTCTCTAAGACTCCCACCAAATGAGAAGGTATGACTGTGACATAGCCTAAGGGGCCACTGTGGTAGAGTGCTTATGTGTTTTGCTGTGATCTGCATGGACAGCAGTTTGAAATCAAGAGTAGCTCCTCAGGAAAAAGACTGAGCTATCTACTTCTATTAATCAGTTAAAGTCTCAGAAAACCACTGAGTGAGGTGGGGGCAGGGGTCACTATAAGTCAGCATATACTTGAAGACAGTGAATGAGATGATAGAACCTTGCCTGCTGAAAGTGAGGAGTACTTGAAGCTTTTAGTGATGAGGACCAACGATTGCAGCCTTCAATATAGAGAAAACCCAAATGTTCTCAAAGTTGTCAAGAATTTTGCCCTGCTTGGATCTATAATCAATAAGCGTGGAAGCTGCAGTAAAGGCATCAAATGACACATCGCAAGGGGTAAGTCTGCTGCAATAAGAGTTTCTTAAAGTGTTGTAAAACCAAGTTGCTACATTGAGGAGTAAGGTAAGCTTAACTCAAGTCATGGTATTTTTCCTTGTCTCAAATGCATGTGAAAGTTGAACATTAAATAACAAAGACAAAAGAATAATGGATGCATTTATGGTGTTGATGCAGAACCGTGGATTGCAAAAAGAACAAGCAAATCTGTTATGAAAGAAGTACAGCTAGAATGTTCCACAGAGGCAAGGGTGACCAGTCTCCATCTCATGTGCTTTGGGCACATTGTCAAAAGAGGCCAGTTCCTGAAGAAGGACATCATCCTTGGTGAAGCAGCAGGTCAATGGAAAGGAAGACTTTTGACAAGGTGGGCTGGCAGAGTGGCTGCATCAATGGAGATAGAATGTAGGAACACTTGTGAAGATGCTCCTGGACTAGAGAGTGATTTGTTCTGTTGAACATAAGGCTATTATGAGTCTGAACTGTTCAAACAAAACCTAACAATAAAATGAAAGTATTTAAACCAGGCATTTGTAACATAAATAGAAAGGATTGGTTAGATTTTGTTACCAACCACCCCCCACTTTGGAGATAAGGATGAGCCATCTTTGAAAAGTAGCAAGGAATGAAACCAAGAAAAGGTCCACTGTCTCTTTCTGAAGTAGTGGCAGTTACTAAGACCAGATGCCCACGGGACTGTGATCCTGAGACTCAGAGGAACATCGCTAAGACATTGGGGAGCCTTCTCTTCTTCTGGCCCAAGACTTTAGAACTGTGAGATTAGAAGCAGGTGGGCTGGTTTCCTGGCCCATGGAGGCCAAGGCAGAGGACCAGAGAGACATTAGCTACCCTGGTACAGAGAGGCTAACAACCAGAGGGGGAGAAAGAGACTTGACTATTTGCAGAGGAGTTCAATGATTACAGTTTACTGTTTGCTGATTTTTTAAAAATAATTTTATTGGGGGTTTATACAACCACACATGCACCCATTGTGTCAAGAACATTTTTATATCTGTTGCCATCATCATTCACTAAACATTTGTTTCCTATTTGAACTCTTGGAACCAGTTTCTCATTTTTCCCTTCCTCCCTGCAGCACTCTTCCTCACGAACCCCTGACAATTTATAAATTATTATTACTGTGTCATATATTACACTGTCCAACATCTTCCTTCACCCACTTTTCTGTTGTTCATTTCCCCCAGAGAGGACGGCGAATCACAAAAGGAGAAATATAGTATGAGTCCCCTGAGGTAAGTGTAATCAGCATGGTAGGTATAGAAAAGAAGAGTCCTATATTAAAACATTGGGTTGAGATACAGGGAATTGGGAGGAAGTTGGATTAAACCCAAGGATGTGCTTTTGGTCCAACACAATAACGGGAAAAGGAGGGAGTGGGGAGAGAAAAAAAAAAGGGGGGGAGTTTGAAGGCGAAATAATGAAAGAGGAAGCAGGGTACTAATCCACCCAAGGGGAGAGTACTGATCTTGTCTCCACAGAATCAGGAGTGGGCATGCAGACCCAACCAGGATGCACCAAACCACAAGGACAGCATGGCCACAAGGAGGGGTGCATGAAAGGAGAGAGCTACAGGGATGACCCCAAGGAGAGCCAAACTGCCTGCCTCCCTGGAAGTGGGTGTGAGAGAGAACAGAACCAAACCTACAGGTTGGGGCGAGGGATCAGCATGCCACACCCACATGGAGGCAGGCCAGGTGGGAGGAAGAGAAAGACAGCTGGACTGGACTCCACACTGACACACCAGGCCTGGAGGATGATGTTCCTGCGGGAGGCTAATGGCACACAGAGCAGATAGGACACCACAGCACCTGTCATGCTGTTTGCTGATCTGGACTTGCGATTTCCATAATACAATCTTTCATTGTGAGTATTGTCTGTGAGTTCTGTGTGGTCATTGCAACAAATCAGATCAGCATAGCTCTAGAGTGGGGTGGGAGGAATGGTTGGTGTCAGAAGAGGTCAAGAAGGATGAGGGTAGACCAAGTTTGAGCTCTGCCTCCTGGTAAGAGGGAAGCCATAGTAAAGTCAGATATGGCCACCTCTATTGCCACCGACTGTATTTTAGCTATCCTAATGTCTGCGTTCTAACCTTATCACTTCTAATAAAATAGATCAGAGGTGCAATCTAGACCTCAGAATTACTAACGGCATTGCTTGCACTATCAACACTAAGCAAAAATGAGAACTCTTCTAGGCTATTATGAGAAGCATGTGACTCATATAAATAAAAATGATGAAAAATATAAATCTTGAGCATTTTATATTTGCTTTATTAATAATATATAGGATTTGAATGAAATAGAGGTGGTAGCACCGTTTTTGAATATTTTGAGTGCCCACTTGCCTAATGGATACTCTGCCTTTTTAAAAATTACAATGAGCAGTTTTATATTAACTGCAACTCACCAAAGTTTCCAGTTTTTTGCCATTTTTGTCATTGAAATGTTTATGCCTTGTTCCCAAAAAGTTAGGCTTGAATAGACCTGAAAGTGCTTTTTAAGTTGTACTCTGATGTCTCAATAAGGGCTTAAATCACACTGGTAAAGGAGCCTGAAACACAGCCTCTGCTCCAAATTCTCCCTGAACAATCAATGACTCTGATTCTGTGGAAACTTCAAGAAGTCAGGCTTAAAGAACAAGAGCAAAGTGACTTCTAAAAGTCTGAGAGCTTGCCCATGCCCATGGCTGCAACCTTTCAGAAGTGATTAAAATAAAACCATGAATTCCATGGATTGTGGTCAGAATTTCCACATCCCACACATGTCAAATGATAAAGGGTAGAACCCTAAATGGCTATCAGGAATCAGATATAGTCTTTAATCAGTAAATGCTTCATATCAACCCATGAGGTATCTCCTGAACTTGAACCTCCAGCCTAAAAAGATAAAGACAAGGGTGAAAACACAAGGCAGGTAATCAGAGAAAGAACCCTGCAGGGAAAGATATTTCAGATCATTCATTCGAGTCATTAAACAAATAACTAAAGGACTACACAAAAAGGGATATCAACTTCTTGGATGAAATAAATAAGAACCAGACATTTTATAAATTATTATCTTAAATTACTAGGGTAAGCAAAATATTGATAACATACAACGCCATGCGTAAGGGTATTCTATAAGCAAGACATAAAAATAGGAAATGGACACCATGTTGGAAAAGGCCCAGATGGTAGCATGTACTCTTCACATGTTATCAATAGAGACTAGTTCCTGGGAAAGAACATCATGCTTGATGCATTGTAAGGGTAGCAATAATGAGGCAAGTCTTTGATGAATGGCTTTGAGGCAGAGGCTACAATGATGGTATCAAGCATGACAGTAATTGTGAAGACCCCCCCCGAAGCAGGCAGCTTTTCCTCTATCGCGTGCATTGGGCTGCTATGATTTGGAACTGACTTGATGGCGTCTAACAACACGTGGTAGGCCTAACAGACCAACAGACAAAGGCTTCAAAGTAGTTATGACAATTATCCTCAAAGGACAAAACAAATGATTCTTGGAAAAGGCAAAGAAAAAGGATCTCATTAACTGGGGGGAATATCAATGAAAGCACAAGGAATATAAAACATGGTCAAAATGAAAATTCTTACATTGCACCATAAAATAATTAAAGTAGAAAAAATGACCTCAGAATCTCTGCACTAAGTTTGACCTGGTAATAAGAATAATAGTGTTGAATTTAAATAAATGGAGAGTATGTTAACTAAAGGACAAATTAACAGCACACATGCAAATAAAAAGAACACAAGGAAAAAATGTAAGACATAAAATAGCACACTGAAGTATAAGTCATAGGCATATCTGAAGGAGACAACAGAGAGAATTAGTTTTAAAAAAGATATCTGGGTGGAGGGGTGGAAGATGGCTGGATGATTCCCAAATTTGTCTAAAAACTATAACCTACACATGTAAGGACCAAAATAAACTCCCAATAATACATGCACAGAATCCACATCAAGACACATCACACAGAAAATGTTCAATGAGAAAGAAAGTCTTGAAAGCAGTGAGATCAAGGTAGCTAGGTAAAGGGAACCCCAGTATGACCATCAGATGACTTCTCAGTTAAACCAATGGAAACCCAAAGGCACTGTGTTGATATAGTCAAAGTATGCATGTGCAAAATCTTTCAACAAAGAATCCGATATCCAGCAAAACTAGCTTGCCCAAATGAAGGCAAAAAAGATAGTGTTAAAGGAAAAAACTAAAAATTAATTCCTAGCAAACCTGCTTTAACAGTAACAGTAAAAGAAGTTCTTTAGGCTGAAAGCAAGTGACATCAGATGGCACTTTAAATCCATACAAAAAATCACAAATAAACAAAGAGTACTGTTAATGTTAACTATGTAGGTAATTACAAAAAGCAATATAATCACATTTTTTGTTTCTTCTCTTCTCTTGGTAGATTTAAAACAATTGGGTAAAATAATAGGCACATAATTGCAGTGAAGTGCCTACAACATACGTAGATGCAATGTATCTGATAATAATAGTACAAAGGAAGCTTCTGGGAATAAAATTATACTGGAATGTGAAATTGACACCAAATTGTAATTGGAATCCAGGGAAAAGATTAAACAGAATGAGAGAAATGTAAATAAGGCTATAAATATATACTAATTTATTTCTCTCTATTATTTCACAGGCATGGCAATATGTAATGTAGAAATTTTACTAAAACTTTGGTTTGGAAAATAGATGGCTGTGATGCCAAAAGCTTGCACTTAATTACCAACCTTATAAAGGAAGGCCATCCTCAAGAGAGATTGACATGAAGGAACAATTGTGAGGGTGATCACTGTGGGTTGGAAATTACTTGATGGCACAGAATAATAATAGCAACAACAAACCTAAACGTTGGAAGCTCAAGTGCAAAAAGTAGTACACACCAGAAAGATCTGGTGATCTACTCTTATAAAAATTGCAGTCAACAAAACTCTAGGGAATGGTTTCACTCCCCAAACACATGGAGTTTTCAAGCCTAAATCAACTTTGTGGAGCTGGATTTAGGTCTTACATCCATTTTTTTCTTGAAACATATACAGCCAATATTCATACATAATTACACACACATAAATGTGGAAGGTAATGGAGCTCTATAAATATAATTTAATATATTTAATATAATATAATATAATTAATATAATTTAATATAATTTCCTGGAACTAATACATGTAAAATAGTCCTGATAAGGCAAGATAAAACATAACTCTTAGCAATTACTAATAAAATTATTCTAAAATCAATTAAAGTAATAAAAATGTGAGAACTACTATTCCATTTAATGCAGATGAAGTCAAGAAGAATAAATAGAGAAAAATAACAAAGATATAGAAAACAAGAGAAATTGTAGAAGCAAATTCAGCCATATAAATAATAGCATATAATATGAATGGTTTAAACATTTATAAATCATAGTGAGATTGGATAAAAAACAAAAACCAGTGGCATGTGGCTTTAAGGGGACACACTTGGATGCAAAGATACAAAGAAATTGGTTACCAAAGATTTTATTTATATATATACACACACACACACACACACACACACACACACACACAAGCATGAGGGGAGTACCCCCAAATCACAGGGTTTTTTTTCAAAACTATGTATTTCATTTTTTTTACAAAAAAACTTTATTACCTTCAAAGTACTTTCCCTTATACTTAATACATTTGGCAAATCTGCAATTCCATTCTTGGAAACATTTTTATACTCAGCTCTTTGGATGGCTGACAGCACCTCCCTCATCTTCTTTTTTCACTACTTGTAGGTCATCAAATCAATGTCTTTCATGTCCCTCTTCATTTGTGGAGACAAAAAGAAGGTGCCTCACCTCAGGTGAGTGAGGTGTGTGAAGCAAGAGAGGAATGCTGGTTGTGTGCCTCACCTCAGGTGAGTGAGGTGTGTGAAGCAAGAGAGGAATGCTGGTTGTGTGCCCCAAATTGTCACACTGAGATGGTTTCATAAGCAGGTGCGTTGTGAAGGGGGCAAAATCAGACCCCTGTCTGCCACAAATCAAGCCTTTTTTGTTTCATACTGCTACATAATCTTTTTATAACCTCTAAATAGAAAGCTTGATTAATAGTCTAACTGTGTGGAAGGAACTTCAAATGCATTATCGTCTTCATATAGAAAAATGAATACCACCTTGATCTTTGATCTCCCTGGCCAGGTTTCTCTGGGTGAGGTCATGACGCTGTCTACCACTGCATGGCTGGTGTTTCCTTTTAAGGATATATGAATAGCATGATGTCTCCTCACCAGTAATGACTTTGGGGGGGAAAACATCTGAATCACTTTGGAGCTGCTCTTTCAAATTATGATAGGTTTCCAACTGACAATCTTTTCCTATTAAGTGAAAATCTAAGGTAAAACTTTGCAATGGCCCTTCTCATTCCCAAATCTTCCATTAAAATTCAATGAACCAAGTTCCAAGATAGTCCAAATAATGTCCCCATCTCTCCATTGGACTGTCATGGTCTTTGAGCATAAGTGCATGAATCTTGTTGACATTTTCCTCTGTTCAAAAAGTTGATGGGAGTCCAGAATTAGGTTTGTCATCAATCAACAGTTCACCTTTTTTTGAAATGAGAAAACCACTCATATACTTGAGTTTTTCCCATAGTTCTGTCCTTATAAGTTATGTTCAACATCCCGAGCATTTTTCCCAAGCGGGAAACAAAATTTCACAGCAGTCATAAGCTGTTCTCTTAAAGAGGCCATCACAAAAAAATGAGGTTTGAGCAAAACTGCTTTTTTGAAAAAATTAACTATGGTCAGAGGGAACCTTCACAGGTGATGCCACTGAATGCACTAAATCAGAATGAGTTGCTGAATGGTCATCTAGCAGGGAAAATGTGTACTATGAAAGCCCTGCCTTACAGAGCCCTTTTCTGCATGTTTTTTTTTCTTGAGGGGTGGTACCCCTCATACATAGCAATAAAGCATCAAAATACAAACACACATCAAAAGTTATCCAGGTAGGACCATAGGTCAGGTCATAAAACAAATTTCAGTTAATTTTAAATACTTGGAATCATACAAGTATCCTGTGTAGTGTGATAAAAAATTAAATTACAAATCAGCAGTGGAAGCCACTTTGGGAAAAACAAGTATGTGAACATTAAGCAACATATCTGAAATAGCCATGTATCAGAAATATCACAAGGAAGATTGGAAAATATTTTGAGACCAATAAAGATGTAACAACACAAAACAAAGCTAAACAAAATAGCAAAGCATATGGTATGCTGCTAAATGACTGGTCAAGAGAACCTTGCAGTTGAAAATGCTCTTGCTAAGAAAGAAGACCTAAAATCAAGAGCCTAATTTTCCACCTGAGAAAATAAGAAATATAAGTCTTCAACAAACTCAAAGGAAGAGGGATAAAAGGAATGATAAGTAAAAGAGTGGAAAATTAAATTAAGTAATGAAAGAGGTAAAATAGCAAAATCAACAGTTGGCTTCTTAAAAATATTAACAAAATGCATTTACTCTCTACAACAATCAACAAGTAAAAGGAAAAATTCAAATTACTAAAATTTGGAATAAAAGAGAGAACATCACCATCAACTTTGTAAAAACAAATGAAATTATAAATGAATATTGTGAATAATAGAATGTCACTGGATCAAATAACAGTTGAAATAGATCACTGAGAAGATGCACAATACTGAAATTGACTTAATGAAAAAAAGATAATCTGAGTAGGTCCATTACAAGTAAAGAGAGAAAATTAATAATTTACAAGCATTCTACACAGAAAACTCCAGACTTCTACCAAACAAAGAAAAATTGACAAAAAATATTCAAAAATGTTCTTGAAAACAGAAAAGTACCACTTGATGATGCATTTTGGAAAATCAGTATTACTGTGCTATATTGCCATGATATTGCCATGATACCAAAGCAGGACAAAGATATTGCACAAAATGAAAGCTGTTAATCAATATTCCTTATGAATATAGATGCAAGATTTCTGAAAAGATATTAAGAAGCCAAATGAAGTAGAATTATGTACATGACCAATTGGGATTTATACCAAGAATGCAGGATTGTTTTAACATCAAAATATCAATCAATATAATTGCTATAAACTGTGAGTGGGTGGGTGGTGGTAGACATGTCTGACTTCCCCTTGTTTCCCTGGTGCCAAAAGGCAGGGAGGGGCCAGACAAGCCGTCATCCTCAATCTTTATCATGTTCTGACACCAATCACTCTTCCCAAAGCACTCCACTTCTCACTGTACTGGTTGATAATTCATTGGCCACACAGCTCACAGAACTATTCATGATGAAGTCATTTGAGTAGGGAAGTTAGAGAAGCCTTGGAGGTATAGTGAGAGACTGTGTTTTGGGCTAGGATCTGCCTGGTTAGTAGTTCAAAATCTCCAGGCGCTCCAGACAAGAAAGATGGGGCTTTCTGCTCTTGTAGACAGCTACTGTTTTGGAAAACCACAGGGGGTCATTCTTAGTCAGCATTGACTCAATGGCAGTGATTTTGTTGTTTTGTTTTGGATTAAAGACATGGATAGAACCAAAAATCGAACTCACTGCCATCGTGTCAATTCCGACATGGTGACCCTATAGGGTGGGCACTGGGGAACTGCTCTGGTGTGTTTCTGAGACCATAATTCTTAATGAGAGCAAAACACCTCATAGCTCTCTCTTGGAGTGACTCATAGTTTAGAACTGCTGGTCTGGGGGATTACAGTTTAAGGCATAACCCCTGCATCACTAAGAGGTTACCACAAGTCAGGAGCAACAAATAATAAGGATGCAGTTATTGGTCCACAGCCATCAAGAACGTCTCCCTCCAGTGCACAATCTCCCAGCCACATGGTCCCCTGGCCTTTTCCTCCATGTGCCAGAAAACCAGTCCACCCGTTGCTCCACACCACACTTCTAGAGTCTCATGCCAGATGAAGAGAAAGAACCCAACAGTTTTGGCACTGCCCCTGAGTCTCTGTGCCACATGCTGATCTTGCCAGTCATGTCAGATAACAATCTCGAACATGCTCTTCAAATTGGCCCTGCAATTTCTCCTGTGTCTCAGATGGCTTTGATGTGGAAGTACTTTGATGGAAGTGGAGTTTTATTTTAGTTGATGATGATACTCCCTAGGGAAACTAAGGAAGGTGTATTAATTCACACACTTGACAAAAGTCATTTTAAAGATGCTCCAAGAAAACAAAGGTTCTCACCATCTACTAGCTCAGGATTTAATCTCACATTAATTTTTAACTGAGAACCCCTTCCAAAATGGGATCATAGCTACAGGCAAACAGCCCGGAAGCATATTATAGTACATATGGAATTATGGCTAGAAGGGCTATATTCATTAATTCCAACTCACCAATATAGCATATTAATAGAAAAAAATCATCACAAAATCTGCATCAATTTAACAGATGTAAGGGTAGGGGAAAAGATCTGCACAATGTGTTACAAGCATAACAATACACATTTAGATAAATAGAATGGAAGAGCTTAAAATAATTTATACTAATACTTTTTTTGAGGGGGGCATCACTGCCCTCTGGTGGGAGTGGGAGGCCCAGCCTTGCTCCTGGAGAGCTGCTGCTGGATTTGAACCACCAAGCCCAGAAGTTATACTTTTATGATCAATTGATTTTCAAAATGATGTCAATTGGAAGCAGAAAATATTAACTGATGGTTCTGAGACAACTAGACATGCAAACAAATTACTGAAGTTGGATTACAACTTCACATCACACAGAAAAAGTAACTCAATGTTTATAAATGTAAAACTAAGAGCTACAAAACTAAAGCTCCGCAAGGAAAATATAGGAGTACATTGTGTACTTGGGTTAGGAAATGGTGGACTAGATACAATACCAAAAGCACAAGGGAAAATCATAATTGAAAAGAACAACTTTGTACTGCAAATGATAACATCACAATTATGAAAAGCCAACTCATAGATTGAGAAAAAATTTTCAAACTATCTCTGAGATACTTCAAAAAGTTCACAAGCATATAGAATTAAAAGGTACATCAGTATTTCCATATTTCTAATCCTCCCCTAAAGAATTCTGCACTCACTGAGTTATACTCCATCAAAATTAGCTTGGATATCCTTGAGGAAACTCAAATAGCATTCCTCTCAAATTGATAAGTAAAATGTAGCATATTCATATTTTGGAATAATATATTTATTAATAAAAATAATGAAATATACACACTGCCACATAGATGAATTTTGAAAACATCATGTTAAGATAAGTCACAATGGACTACATATTATACAATTCTAGGTATATGAATATCTATAAATATTAGGCTAGTGGTGACCTATGAGTACGGGGGTATGAGGGCTATGGGGTAACACAGGTTTGTGGTATTTTTCTTGACCTGCCTTGGCTACAATTGTCTGAACATAATTTATTAAATTATATGATTGTGTACTTTTCTGTGGGAATTTTAAAATAAAAACATTTTAAAAGAAACAAATGAAGCATAATCTAGCAGTGGTGAACTGGAGCACTGGTGCCATAATGATAACATACTGTCAAGGTCAACAGTTCAAATTTACCAGCCACTCCACAAGGCAAAAATTAGGCTTTCTATCCCCATGCCCAAAGCAGGTCTACCCTGTCCTAGAGCATGGCTACGCGTCAGAATGGGCTCCATGGCAGCGAGTTGGGTGTGGGGTTTTTAGCAGTGTTGTGGTGAATGGATTTGGAGAGACCCAAGGCAAGGAAGACCAGGTAGAAAGTTAATGCAAGAGACAGTGAAGATTGGGATACTTTAGGAAACTGCCTAAAAGGTGGATTAATAGCATTTGGGTGCCCAGTTTAATGAGGTAAATGAGGTAAAGATAGAAGTCCAGTCAAGGTAAACTTAACAGGACTCCAGCTGAAGAAGTATCAACTAAAAAGCAAAAACAAAACCAGGGAAATGTGCATTCCTGAATTATTCCTGGAAGCTTTTGATTATCAATTGTGCCTTCCCAGCAGCTCTTGCTCCTTGGCCTTGTATTAGAAGGCCTTGCATATTTTCTCCAGGAGTCAGATTCCCAGTGCCCATTCATGAAATTTCATGGCACAATAATTGGCTAGAGGCAAGGACACAGGAAGCAAACCAGATTTCTTGGAAGTATGAAAGCGAAACCACCTTTTGTCCTCCCTGACCAATGGATACAGAGCTGTAGCCTTAATACCGTGACTTCCCGAGGCGAGGGTTTGCTTGAGAGAGAAAAACAGGAGAACACTCACTCAGACAAACATGGCCTCCACACCTCCACTTGCACAGAGGGTCCATTACATTCCTTTATATCCGGGCGTTGCTTAAGTCTGACAGGTTAGCACTGCACTTGCTATTAGGTGTGAACTAGTGTATACAATTACATCTCCTCCCCTTTTTGGTGGGGTATCAAATTGTTTTCAAGTCTATTGAAAGTCAAAGTACCCTAATAATCAAGAATGTTTAGGCTATTTCCAACAAAGGTCATGGTCAATAGAAATATAATGTGAACCACATACTCACTGCCATGAAACTAATGCTAACTCATAACGACCCCTCGCGGCTTTTTCAAATTGTAACTGTAAATGGGAGCAGAAAACCGTGTTTTTCTCCAGATGAATCACATAAGTGCTTTTAGTTTTTCAGCCCACATTAAAAAGTAAAAGTAAATGGGTGAGATGAATCCTAATAATTTATGTTATATAAGTTG
Organism: Nesogale talazaci; assembly: GCA_004026705.1. NCBI lineage: Eukaryota > Metazoa > Chordata > Mammalia > Afrosoricida > Tenrecidae > Nesogale > Nesogale talazaci. The sequence goes on along the minus strand of PVJH01029176.1, from coordinate 5,484 downwards.
ATGTAAAATATATATAATGTTCAACATATAGGCAACATCCTAAGTTTGTTTAAATGCCTTATATAATGTTATTTAAGTCTCAGAAATGTTGCAAATGCTTTATATTTCTAAGATATCTGAATTAAGAATGCCTTCATTTCAATAACTTAATAGCCCTACATGACTGAATGTTGGAAAGACTTCTGTAAGCATGATGCTAAATTTACATATTGCTTGACTCCGCGGCTGAAAAGGACAGGGAAGACATGACCTAGGTGCAATAGATAGCCCCTACAAGGTAAGAGAACCTACCACAAACTTCTCGGCAGAATCAGGTCCATATGGTAGAAGGGTCAATCTAATAAAACAGATGAATAAGCAGCAGGAAGACATAGCTCTCCTTAAAGTGCTCAATGCATGCTTCTCTGCATACACAGTGACTGTTGGCCTTTGTTTCCAGGAGTAAGAAGCATGCTGAGCTCGGCCCCATGCTGCAGAAGGTGCTGCAGACTACAGCACTCTGAACCAATGGGAGCCTGTCCACGGAAGATGCTTCTCTTTCTTGCCAAGTGCCAACACAGCAGCTCCTCAGGTGAAATTTTAAATTTCACTTAAAATTTGCTTACTTCCTTTTCATGTGTTCATTTTCTAATTTAAAGATCCTTTTGTTGGGGGCTCTTACCAGCTCTTATAACAAACCATACATCAATTGCCTCAAGCACATCTGTACATATGTTGCTAACATTTTCTGGACATTTACTTTCCATTGAGCTCTTGGCATCAGCTCCTCTTTTATAGCTTCATCCCCACCTCACCCTCTTGACCCCTTGATAAATTATAAATTACAATTATTTTCATAGCCTACACCAAACACTATCTCCCTTCCCCCATGTTTTCTGTTGCTTGTCCCCTTAGAGAATTGTTTGTGTGGTTAGGTGTCCACCATGGCGATTAGTTCCCCCTAAATCTTGTCCCCTCACCACCTTCCCCTTCCCTTCTGGTATCTTGACTCTCATGCCTGTTCCTGGATTCCATGTTTCCTGGGATATTATCTCTTTGCTGTTACTGTGCACATTTGAAGGGCAGTACCGAGGTCTTGGCAAAAAGGGTGAAGAAGACTCAGGGAACCATAGGAGAATGGGGTTTCATCATTGCTTTACTGCACCCTGAGTGACACATCCCTTCCCTATGACCCCTCATTGAAGGGATGTCCCATTTTCAACAGATGGGCTTTGGCCACTCACCCTACTCCCCCTTTCCCAACAATATGTTTTTTTTTTAATTATTATTTGTTTGTTCGGGGTTTTCTGGTGCCTTTTTCCCAGCCCCAGTAACACCTCATGATAGCATAGGCTGGATTCTTTATTCCATGTGGGCTTGTTGCTTATGAGATTTGAAAGGGTGACTTTTTCTTTGAGAGCTTAATGGAGCCCAACCTCTTGAGAGTTACCTCCACTAGTAGTCTGTGTGGAGACTACTAGGGCTCATGCTTTAACCTCATTACTTTATGTATTTATAGCTAATGATTTATAAGATAATGATTTCAGTGAATAAAGCCCAAGATGACATAGTGTGTTCATGTTGGGCTGTGATCTACAAGGACGAGAGTTTTGAATCATTAGCCACTCTATGGGGAAGAGATGGGATTTTCTACTTCCATAAAGATGACAATCTTAGTTAGTGCTAGGGTTAGGGTCACAATTCGGGCTAGGGAAAAATGAAAAAAAAATGATAACAGTCTCACAGGGGGCAGTTCTAGCCTGTCCCATAGGGTCATTATGTGTCAGCACCATCTTGACAGCAGTGAGAGTAAAAGATAATTCAATATCTTTGTATATTTGATGGGATTTTCTTTGAAAAGCACAGTCTTGGATCATTTAGTATCTTCCCAAAGTATAGTTTGTCTTCTCCTGAATTCCATTTATATGATTTTAAAATTATTGAGTACCATAGGATCCTTGGTGTCTACACTCTCATTTTATACGCAAATAAACTAAAATGGTTCTGAATTATGAAGGAAAGTTAATTCAAAGCTAGAATTCATGAATACCGACAAGAAAAACTGATAACTAATTATGTCTATTATGTGCCAACTTTGCTGGTGGGATAGATGTCTGATTTTATGCTCCCATTTACATTTATGTTTGCATTTGGCTTCCTAAAAGAAGGTCACTTCATCTTGGGAAATTAATAACATTAACAGATAATGTCTACAGAGCTCTTATCACAGGTCACACATTATCCTAAGAACTTTATATATCACAACTCAATTAATCTTTGAAATTATCCTAGGAGGATTCTTAAAATTTCCCTGTTTACTAATGACAAATTGAAGCAACAATATACCATGTAATAGAATTTAAACTGTAATCTAGGCCATCTCAATCCTGGATCCACACTATTAATCATTGCACTATTCTTATTTATGACCTTGATGGAGACAACAGCTTTTTTCCCATTGTAAAAGTCAAATGACTCAATTACTCTGTTGCCTGGTAACTTACCTATGATTACCTATCTCAAGCTTGGTTGATTCATTATTCCCACTCAGAAATTGAAATCTTTGGGAAATATTAAAAGTGTAAAAAGTGCATGTGAATTTCATTCATAATGGAGACAGGGAAGGAATGCAGAGCACCCTCTTCAGTTTGTACGGTGGACCCCCAAACCGTAATTTCTGCCTGTTTTCCCAACTGAATCTGACGCCTCTTGTTAATTTGGGGATGATTCTGGTGATACATACAGAAAACGTACTTTTCCTTAAATTCTGAGTAAATTAACAGCAAAGAATGTGGGTGAATATCAATATTATTATAATGACTTTATACAGGAATAATTTAATCTCTAAAATGTTAAGTACTTCCTCCAGTATCAGGAAGTGGCTGGCAGAACTGAAATTTGGCTGCAGTACAAATGCTCTTAACTACCTGCTATCGGAGGATGAAGGAGCCCTCTTGGCATAGTGGATTACAAATTGGGCTCTTACTCACAAGGTCAAGAGCTTGAACAGCTGTTCCACAGAGGAATTAATCTTTCTGCTTCCATCAATATATGCAGCCATGAAATCCACCAGGAGAATTTTATTCTGATCTATAGGATCACGAGGAATCATAATGAAATCATAACCGTATCATAATTAATCATAATCATAATCATAATAAAGTGTGTGCTTGTTTATTTCTTTCTAATCCTAAGACTAGAAACCTTATCTCCTGCCTACGATAAGTTTACTTTCCATGATGGCACCCCTTCATGCCACAAACAATAAGTAGTTCTTTTAATTTAGGGCAAAAGGTTTAAAGAGCACAGTTCTCTATAGCTGCTGCCATGAAGCTGAGTCTGACTTAAGAATGACTCTGTAGGACAAAATAGAGAACTGTTCTCTAGGATTTAAGATTCAGCTTTTCGTAGAGAGAAAGTTAGCCTCATCCTTCTCTGGTGAGATTGAACCATGACCTCATGCTTAGCAGCCCAATGCTTAACCCACTGTACTAGCAAGGATCATTATGGTTCCCACAATTTAAACCCTTTGCCAGAATAGTCAATGCTGTGGCAGAGCAGTGCAAGAGATATTTTTCTTGTATATTTTAAAGAACCAGAAAATCATAAGTAGTTGTCAGTCAAGTTTATCTATTATCACACCAGTTCTACCTGTCTTAAAATGTAAGCATTCATTAAAGTCCCACAAAATTTTTGTTTAGCCTAATAAAGAGAACCGATCAGGATGGGCACAGTTCCTACCTTGTAGTCACATTTGTTCAGAGGTCACTGTTAATACCCCAGTGGCATCCCTGGGGAGACAGAACTGCTTTAAGAAACCATGCAGGCAAAGAGCTGTTCTCTGCCTTTTGAGTGATTGCATGGCAAAACCAAAGCAATGTGCCCGAGGATGCTGGCAAGGTGGATTCAGGGCCAATAAAACAATACCATAATGTTGAAGTATTGGTTAGAGGCCAGAGGTGACAACCTACAAACTGTTTAGAGAGTGGAGTGAGGAAAAAAAATGAAAAGCTTCTCATGGACACACACACACACACACACACACACTGTATACACTCATGAGTAGACAATTACATGAATCAACAACTACACCCACCACACGCAGATACACACACACAATTCCCTTCATCAGTGCTGACAAAAAATATGGGAAGAAGAGAATTTGTAGCTGTGATGAACAGAATTAATAAAAAAACTCAAGTAGTTTGAAAATAATTAGCTCTATTTGTTTAAAAATTAAGTGCACAGGTACTTTGTTCTAGCAATCTCATTTTGGGTTATATGAAAATATGTGTACAAGGGTATCGACTGTGCCAGTTTATTCACAATAACCCAATAATGGTAGTAAGGAAATGTCCATTAGGAGAGGACTGATAAACCATTACAGTGCTTTCATCATCTGCTTGAAAAATAAAAGACATTTCCATCTACGAGGATATGAAATTATGTTCATAGTAAACTAGTGAAGAGAAAACAAATGACAGAATAGCATTATATGAAATTGATTATATCATCAGTAAATAGATAAATCTACAGGCAATGAAGTAGCATAAAACTTCTCCATATACTAAATCATTTAAACCTCATAGTAACCTATGACAGTGACACTAGAGTCATTTAATATATATATATATATACACACACACATGTATATGAAATAAAGTTTAAAAGAGGCTCACCACATCTCCCTCAATTGATAGAAATTCTGATGTGTTAATGCTTATAAAGTTCCTATGTGTAAAATAGCTAATTTAGCTGTTAATGCTTGCATCAACTGTAAGCATATGATCACCTCTAATTTATGTTAAAAGAAAATACTACTTCGCTTAAAAGTGGAGTTTAGGATTTACAATAAGAGACAAAAGTTGCCTAGCAAGTTAAGGGTGGCACATGGTCAGTGCACTCTGAAAATAATTATGTTCCAACACTAAACATTTCTCTAGCTACACCAGAGAAAAGCTAACTGTCACAGGTGAGTAATCTCCCCACTCAACAAACTGGCTCGGTGGACGGTTTTGTTTCATTGAAGAAACCAATTAGCTTTCAGTGTGCTGGAAAGTGGGAAACAATTTCACAGATTGGTAGAGCTGAGGGCTCTGTCTGTGGCTCATGTCGGTGTGTGGCAAGAACCACTTCCCTGCTCTTTCCAGGCCGGCATAAGCAAAGGATGATAAGAGACACTCGGGACAGCTGTTCCACTGACAAGCTCTTAACCAGAAGAATGCCTTATCCAAGAGAACCTGATGACAGAGACTATAGAAGCAATGAAATAAGAGATATGACCTCAGTGGTTTTCATAAACAAAAGGAAGTGACACAGTATGTAGATCAGGAAAAGGCAAAGTCTCACAAGGCTTCAAGACTGATTCTGGTAGACAGTTTAGCTCTACCAGGCACAGAAGGAGCAGTGGGAGATAAGTAGGGCAGCTTATCACAATGTACTTTGGAATCCAGAAAATATACGCCGACTATGTTATTTTTCTACTTTAAATATCACGTACATGAC
>PVJH01029175.1:0-26407 GCA_004026705.1 Nesogale talazaci | reverse complement strand
TTCATTGAGTCTCAGCTGTCACTGAGATGTCCTCAAAATTCAGGATAGACTCAAAGTTGTATTTTGCTCCTGCAGACTTATTTTAATTCTCTTCAGCATTATCCTGAACTTACATATGAACAATGGGTGGTCTGTTCCACAGTCGGTCCCTGGTCTGGTTTTAGCTGCTGATAGAGTTTTTCCCTCCTGTCTTGCCTCATATGTAAGCAATTTGATCAATGTGTAGTCCACCTGGGGCAATCCATACATACTTTTTGTGTTGTTGAAAGGGGGTATGTTTTAAGAACAAGTCTTTGATTTTGTTTAAGTTATTGAATGCAAAAAAAATGATTATCTGATTTGTAAATCCCCACTTAGTTCACAATAAAAAGTGTGAAGTTTTTTTTTTATCTTCTCTTTAAGTGCCAGTAGCTGAACAACAGTGGGTATAATCAAAGCAAGTGCATATGTCTTGAGACTTTCTAACCTTCCAACTGTAGCAACCAAGATATTTACTGATAAGTTAACTTCCATTCTTGTGTGTCTGTGTGTGTCTGTGTGTGTGTGTGTGTCATCAATGCCCTGGTGGGAGTAGGAAACTTCCATTCTTAAAGAGGGTAATCAGGTTGAGTCCCAGTGGCGTAGTGGTTGTGCGCAGGACTGCAGTCCACTGGGACGGAGGTTCAATTCCAGTAGTGCGGCTGGGCCTCCTACTCCCACCACCAGAGAGCAGTGATGCCCAAAAAACCCAAAAAAAACAAAGAGGGTAATCATATTTCTGTTTTCAGGATTTTCTTTCTCTCTAATGAAGAATATGTATGATTTATTCTATACCTCAGTTGATATAATTTGAAAATAACACACTTCCAAAATACAGATCATTTCTATGCTCCTCAAAGGATCCTGAAGCATGAAAATGATGGAAAATTTCCCTCATTTAACAAAACCAACATACCCGAAGAAGGAAAGCAAAATGAGAAATCAAGCTTCTTCCAAATATAAGATTTTAGGATCAAGACAAAGAAAGCCAACATCACAGCTATGTTTAGCATCATTTTGCATATTCAGGGAGAGAGAAGAGGCCAAAAAAACAAATTAAAATAATGATTAGAATGGAGAAGGAGTCATCATGTGAGTCTACCTAAAAACTCCAAGAAACCAATAGGCAAATGATCAAAATTAATTAGAACATCAGATAAAATGACTGACTCTGAAATAAGTAACCCAAATCACTAACTTTTCTCTGTTTGAGCAAAATCAAAAAACATAAAACAAATTCACTGCCATCAAGTTGATTCTGACATCAGTAATCTTACAGGATGGTGCAGAGCTATCCCTTTCAGTTTCTAAGACTGTAAATTTTTTTTGTTTTGTTTTTTGGTTTTTTGGGGCATCACTGCCCTCTGGTGGTGGGAGTAGGAGACCCAGCCTTTGCTCCTGTGGAGCTGGAATTGGACTGTAAATCTTTACAGGAGTAAACAGTCTCCTTTTTCACCTGAGGACTAACTGGTGGGGTCACAACACTGACCTCAAGGTGAGCAGTTCAAGGCTAAGCCCATTACTGATTAAAAAATATTAATCCCACTCTGACAGCAGCCACATCTCATTACAGATAAAGAGTAGCAATCTAGAGGTCAAATATATTCCATAATAAAACAATACTACTTTTCTTCCTTTAACAAGAAATGTAGGATGATATAGACTGAGAGTGAACTACAAAGCTGTGCTGCCAGACATTAAAATCAAACAAAAACCCCAACCCACTGCCATAGAGTAGATTCCAACTCTTTGCAACCTCCTGGGGCAGTGCAGGATTGCTCCTTTGGGTTTCTGAGACTGGAACTCTTTGCAAGTGTAAAAAGCCTCTGCTTTCTCCCAGAGAGCAGCTGGTGGCTGCAAATTCCTGAGAGTTAGCAGCCCAACATATGACCACTACAACACCAGGTTTCCTCTGCAAGACATAGAGGAAGACTTCAATCAAGCTACTTCCAAGATGTCCAACTGCAGCCAACCCAGGCCCACTCAGACTTCATTCAAAGTGAAAATCGTGATTGCCCGATGGCCGACCCAAGAGAGCTGGGCTACCTGCAGGACACTAGACATCACCCACAGGATGATGGGAAAGACATGATGCCAAAAGGTGTCGGGGGGCGGGGGGCAGTTTTACCATGTTTTCGTATATTTATGGCTTCACACAAAAGAATACAAATAAATGAAGCTGAACGATCTCCACAGATTTCCAAGTTTCTTGGGGTAGAAAAATGTTGCTCTGTATCCATGAAAGTAATGTTAACAGAGAAAAGATAACTATCATCATCTTCAGGGCTGAGCAAAATAAAAATTACTTTTTTCCTTATTTAAAAGCCCAATCCACCTAGAATAGGGAAAAGGGGAAGAGACGAGGTTGACATGGATTCTACCATCTTCAACACATGACAGTTTCAGGACAGTGTGGTGCCACCAGCACGACAGAAAAGGGGGACGATGGGTCAGATCTGACAGAGGAGCCCTCTGCTCACCTTCAGTCGGTGACAAGTCAGTCTCGGGGCCAAGCTAACCCTAAGGGAGCTTAGACATTACTTCCTCTCCCTTGACTAGCGTAATGAATGTGCTCTTGGATTGACCTGCTCAACTATGATCTTCATATGACCATCACTTACTCTTAAGCTCTTCGTTGATAAAGTGTACACATTGTGATGGAACTTCTGAAGTGCCAACCAGTTTGTTTCTTTTTCGTTTCAACAGAGGGGCCAATAAAAAAAAACTTTTAAAAAATACTTTCTTTTGGTCCAAAAAAAAAGATATTTTCTTTGCCTCTGACATCAGCTCTCTTAATGGGACCACCTTCCTGAATTCTGAGGAATTGCTGAGACAGTGAGAGACCTTTGTCAAGACAGTAAAAGATCCTGGATTAAAGCATTGTTCTTTTGGTTGTTTCTGTTTGGTTGGTTGGTTGGTTGGTTGGTTGGTTGGTTGGTTGAACTCTTGGGTCTTTTAAATGTTGTCTGTTCTGATTTTTTCTGAATCCTGCCGAAGAGTCAGAACAGCATCTGTCGCTTCTTGCTGCAATCATCATGCAGACGCCTAGCAACCCATTTCCCCTCACATGCCTGGCTTTTAAAGAAAATGCTGGTGCAGACTCTTAAGAGTGTGTATTTTTATATCCAATATATTTTAGAACATTTTCCCTTTCGAAGTGGTTACTGTTTTCAGTAATTGCAAATAATCATGTTGAATTATGATATAAAACAAGAGACTAAAATTATGCCTAAAAAAGAGAATTGTTTTGCAAAAAAAAAAGAAATTCTATCTCTGAAGGGGAAAAGAAACATGAAAAATAACAAAAAATGTTTCAAAAAATGAATCATTGGAAGAACATGCCAAAGAGCTCTGTCTGAAGTGGCGAAGACTGCCCGGACCAGCTCCATCTGAGATTGTGGCACAGAGACTCAGAGAAGCGACACCAAGATGATGGGGTACCTTCTCCTCATCTGGACTGAGGCTATGGGACTATGAAATAGGAGGAACTGGTGGGCTGACTTCCTGGCCCATTAAGGCAAAAGTCCAAGGACCGTGTGGCTGAGAGGCTGAGGACCAGAGATAAATTGGCTACTGTTTAATAGAGTTGTCTTTGCAGAACAATGACTGTATCCTTTCTGCTTACTTATCCCGACTGTGGCAACCTATTGACTTCCCTAATAAAGTCCCTTCATAATGGGGAAAAATAATGAACTACAATACTAACTAGTGAGGAAAGAGGCATGCAAGGTACTGAGATATAGAGGGTTTGTGAGGGCAGGGAAACTGAAAAGTGGCATTTATAGAGGGTTTGTGGGGGCAGGGAAACTGAAAAGTAGCATTATAGTGGCATTTTCTAAATATATGGATATGTACATATGCTTGCATTTACATCAAAAAATCTGAATATATTGGTAGTTGTTAGTTCTGAGATGTCAGATTCTCTGGCACTTTAGTTAGGTGTCATTTCTTTATGTAACATTTGATTATCTTACAAGAAGGAGGGGTTGTTTTTTGTACGCATAAAAAGCAAGATTCAAAAGTACAGCTCCTGCTGTGTTCTCTCAGCATAAGCTCCTGGGAGATGTGTCTGAAAGATAAGCTCTAACTCTTCTATTATGCCTGTTGTCACAAATGACAGACCCTTAAATAAATACTGATTTCTATGTGCCAAAATTTTTGTGTGTTTGTTTTAAGAGAGAGTATAGGCAGTTTCCAACTTCCAACATATTCAAGTTAAGACAAACAGGTTTGGGAAGATGCTTTGTTCATTTTATTGTTGGTAAAACATATGTATGTATTAAAATACATCTGTAAGTTTATTTGTAATGTTTCCAATGCCCAAAGATAAATAAAGATTGAATTTATAAATATATTGATAGTAAGAGTATAATAAAAACAGAAAACAAGGGCTGAGCCCCGGTGGCGCAGTGGTTGTGCGCGGGACTGCGACACACTGGGACGGAGGTTCAATTCCAGCAGTGGGGCTGAGCCTCCTACTCCCACCACCGGAGAGCAGTGATGCCCAAAAAAAAAAAAAAAAACAGAAAACAGAAACAGTTTTCGACTGACATCAGAACAGACTTGCAAACGTGGTCATCAGAACAGAGTCCATCATAAGTCAGTGACTTCTTGGTGGTGGTAGCAGTGGTGTCAAGTATCATAAGTTGGTTCTGACTCATAGCGACCCAGGGTACAGCGTAAGGATGCATTCTTGTGCAATCCTCGAAATCGTTCCTTTGTTTGAGCCCATTGTTGGCAGCCACTGTGTCAATCTTGTACTGAACTCAAAGCAAATCTCATAGACAGGCTGTGTTCTAGGAATGCATTCATGACTTCCCTTTTGGAAGACAACTGCCTGGAAACCTGCTTGATATGACATTAAGTCGGTTTTCAAGAGCCCGCTCACACCCTGGCAAGCCTGAACTAACCAGAGTTCCAATCACAAAGGTACTGAGCATCACGAAGAAAATGTGCTTCTCTGGGGGAATAAACAACTATACTGGGTTAGGAAGACTTTTCAAAATGAACTTCACCTTTCAAACAGAAACATCTATCACTAAGTGAATAAAACTATACTATTCACTTGGGTTTATAGCTTCCTGGTATATACCAAGGAGAGCCCCACAAGACACCTTCTGCTCAGGATTTTTCTCAAGGATAATCTCAAAGAGATTCTGCATAAATCTTTATAAAACATCCACATTGATTAAGGTATGAACTCCAGGATACCCTCGTTTGAATTAAAGACATTCACTGGCAAATGTGTCGGTTTACTATTGCCACAAAGTGTTGCTGACCAATCTCAGGACCACACAGCAAGAAGAATTTCTTCTTGAGCTCACAGCTTTGCAGGCCACTGGATGACTCAAGAGCCGGCTGGGAGTCTGCAGTTGTGGCTGAAACAGCTCCGCTCTCAGAGTCACTCATTCTTCAGGGACCGGTTGGAAACACAGGATACGTTCTTCTCGTGCCAATACAGACGCACAAGAAACCGAACAAGCAAGCCCTTTGGGATCCTGAGTTCCCATCAGGCCCATTAAAATTTCATTGGCCAAATCAAGTCATAGGGTCAAATCAACCGCAATAGGGCAAGAAAATAAACCCTCACTCCTCACTTATCAACAAGGTGGGGTCCCCAAGATCCAGTGAGTATGCAGAAATTGGCATTATGTGAAAATGGAGGGCGACCACATCAAATCACAAAAAAGGATGATGACATCATCTCCTAACTACTAAACCTCTACGAATCATGACCCAGTCGACTGAATGCATAAACTTTAACTATCATGCATCACGCTCAGCCTCACTTTCACCTCACACCTTAGCATTCGTTACTGCCAGACATGAACTGTAATGCATAAAGCAATCACCTACTACTATAAATGCAAACTCTTACTTAATAAGTGAGTCAATAAGTGAAGCATAGTTGCATTCCATTTTCAGTGAGAGGGACTGCAAAATCCTACAGCAATCACAGGGCTAAAGAACTGGGAACAACCACACAACCTTCCAAAAGTAGCCTTAGTTCACAGTTGTCCAATAATACAGTAGCATATCTCTTTTGCATTTAATTGGTCTTAAAAAGAAGACACAACAGAGGAAGACAGAAGGGGAGAAGGTATTTGTGATGCGGAAATGTACAGCATCTTGGACATTAGCATAGGAAAGAGGAAAGAGTGGGAAAGTTGCCTTTGGAGGTCTCTGGAAGAGAACAAGGAGCACAGAGCAGCCTTGTGACCAAAATCCATTGATAAAAACTGACAAAGAAAAAAAAAACAAGCTAATCCAGCAGGAAAACATGGATCAATGAAGGGCAAGACCAATACCAGACAAAGAAACAGTTTAAGAACATTTCAGAGCCATGAAATGGTTTAAGCACGATGGATTCACCTATTTGAAATGGGTGTGTTTTCTACATTGTAGTGTCCCGTGGAGTTGATGCCAACTCTTAGCAGCCTCCAAAGACAGAGTCAAGCTGCCTGACAGGGCTTCCTCGGCAGCAGATCTTGACAGGAGCAGATTTCCAGGGGGGGTTTCTCCTGAGTTCAATTGGCCAACTTGCCAGTTGTGCTGCTCAGGCTGCTCAGGCTTCATATGGCCAAACCTACTCTCCTCACCTATGTCTTATGCTTTGTAACCTGAGAAGTCATGAAACCCTAAGAGAATCTCTCTGTAAGAAAAATGTGTGTGTGTGTGTGTGTGTGTGTGTGTAAACACAAAATTTGATATGGTGGAACTATTAAATTGTATGCAGTGTGGATGAAGAGCCAATAAAACTGTTTTAAAAAAAGACACCGGACTTTTGTTTTTGATTCTTCCAAACCAAGTAAGTCAGGAAAACCTTGGAATCTGAAACTGGAACGTAAGGATACAAAACAAAAGGATCAGCGTTCACACAACCATCTGGCTGGTCTAAAGAGGTTGTCCATGCTGACTGCTCCCAGGCCGTCAGACTGGTTCCATTCCCCTGACCCCACGGAAGTCCCCCTCTCCCACTTGGGCTTCAACTCTCTGAACTCCCCCCAGATCCTTCCAACGTGTCATTTTGCACAAGTGAGCCATTATTGATATACATGACTTTCACGCAATGAATTCTATCAGTTACAGGCGCCTTCCCCTTTCCCTGTTCCCCAAGGAAATGACAAAGAACTGAAGACACCCTAAAAGAGGAGTGCTCAATGCATCGATCGCGATCTACTAGTCGATCGCAAATGTAGTGTGGATAATCGCTTAGTGTTAAATAAAATAGATGTCAGCCAATCATCATCTCATCACTTAATTGATATACAGTGCAGCCAATCAGATGCGATCTTAGGTGTCAAATGCATGCGCAAACAACTGCGCTCAGTGCAGCAAAACTGACAAGCTAAGTTACTGCCGATTTTTAGACCTTGTTTTTTTTCTCTTTTAAATGTAAGAATGGATATTAAAATGAGTGGGGGAGCTAGACCAAGTAAGAAGACAAAAAATATCACTTTCATATGGAATGGAAGATTCTGACACTCCAAGCCGACATTCAGCTGAAGTTGTGAGCGCATGAACTGTTCTGGAACTTACTCGCAGAGGGAAAGTACCCAAACATGAGAACATGTGCTACCTCCTTGACTGCATGATTCAGCTCTACTTATTTACGTGAGTCAGCCTTTTCCCACATACAGATCATTGAGTTAAAGTACCGTTCCACCATGGCCGATGCTCATTCGGAAGTGTGCTTGAGGCTGACTGTCAGCAGCTACTGTCCAGCCTCTGCATCCTTGGCTCATTCCATTCAGTGCTAGTCATCAGAGTTAACACAGGTCATGCCAAAAAATGTGCGTTGTTAATTGTGTTGGGCAATATGGACTCATGCAGTTATGCAAGGTACATAAATATACATTGTACAGATAAAGATTTCTCAATGCATTTATGAATAAGTGTAATAAATAAAATAAATATATGTTTTGCATTTTTGTAGTTGGTAGATCATTTTAACTTGATTACTTTATAAGTAGCTCACATGCTGAAACAGTGTGAGCCCCTCTGCCTTAAAGCAAACAAGTAAGTCATTGCTCAAGACTCTAATAAGCAAAATAGATTAAATCACTTCATGAGATCTTCTGTTACTATGGCAACCTATCAGAGTGCATTCCATGACTTTATAATAAATTAACACTTTAATGTAAATGACATGTATTGGCTTGTGTGGCTTTATTCCTTTTTAAATCCAGACTGCTTTGTCTGATTATAAGATTCCCACTGAAGTGAGAATTAGGAAAAGCAACTTTTGAGATTGAGGGGAAAAACGTTGCTTTGGGATTTCTTTTGCCCTTTGCTTATCAGTGTCTTCCTGCTAGCTTAGCTTTATTTTCTTAATTTCTCATAATTATGAGATTCCATAAGGAATCGTGTGTGAGTTGCTCTCAGTTTCTCCGCCATCCTGAGTGTGGTGTTTCTCTGACTTCACCATGTCGTCTCATAAGACTTTCAGGATCAAGGGATTCCTGGTCAACAAACAAGAGCAGAATCGGCCCATGCCCCAATGGATTCGCATGAAAAGCGGTAATAAGATCAGGTGCAACTGCAGGAGAAGACAGTGGAGAAGAATGGAGCTGGGTCTCTCAGGAGCCCGCTGAGGGATGGTGCACACAGTCACCTTAGCCCAGGCTCACCAGCCGTCTGTATGCTGAGTCGGATGAAGAATTTTGCCACCCACTGACCCACCCAAGGGTAGCATATTGTTTTTATCTCCACAGGGAAAGAGGAACCAAACTTAAACCCAGAGTTCCAGGATGTGGAAACGGCATGACGTCATAAAGCGGGGAGCCAGTGGAGGGGTCTCCGATGGCTCAGCCTCAATCCCAACTGCATGGACAGCCACCCTTCCAGGGGAGTTTGCTTTGGAGGTCAGCACAGAGGCTGTCGCTCACAGAGTAGGACGAGTCTGACCAGAGAACACGAGAGCAAATGAAGGGGGAGGAAGAGAGAGTGGAGTGCATCCTGGCCAACCAAACCTTGAGGATGATTTCCCCACTCAGAACAGTCATTGCACAGAGACTCATAGGGCTAGCCCCACTATGAAACACAGTGTCCCTCACTGACCCAAGGCCCTGTGGGGACAACACTGGAGAAGCAGGTTCAGGAGTGCACCTGGTAGGACCACACCACACCAAGGCAAGGACAGGCAGCAGACTAGCAGGACGGACAGAGCCTGGAGTTCCTGAGGGAGTGCCAAGAATATACTTTGGGGCCAGGGTGTGGCACCCCATCAGATTCAACAGGGGGAGACTCCTAGAGGTCACCAAACAGACTTTGAACTATTTACATGTTTTCTTTTGTTATTTTTTTTTTTACTTATTCATATATTTTTTCTGGACATTTGTTGCTTCATCTTGCAAAGTCTTGTTTTTCTGTACATATTATTATCTCTGCAAGTCTATCTAGATAAGATAGGCTGGATGAACAGTCTGGAGGAGAAAACAATGGCATTGGTGATCCCAAGGGAACATGGGAAACAGGAAGGTGGAGGAAAGGAGGTGATGTTGTCCATCCCAGGAATAAGGAAACAAGTGATCCAAAATCAGTGGCAAGGTAGGTGTAACAGACCTGATAGGGATTAATCAAGAATAATGTAACAAAGAGAAATTACTGAAACTCAAATGAAGGATGTGTATGATAGTGGGATAAGAGTAAAGTAAAAGGAAATGGAGGAAGGAATAGGAGCAAAAGGCTTCCACAGAGGTCTAAATACAGGCATAAACATAGATCAATATATTTATATATGATTATGGGGAAATAGATCTATCTGTATATACTCATAGGGTTAGCATTAAAACAGCAGATGGACATGGGGCTTCCACTCAAGTACATCCTCAATGCAAGAACACTTTGTTCTATTAAATTGGCATTCCTTGATGCTCACCTTCCCAACACAATCACTGATGACAAATATGTACACAAGCAAAAATGGTGAAGAAAGCTGATGGTGCACGGCTATCAAAGATATAGCATCTAAGGTCTTAAATGCTTGAAAGTAAACAAGTGGCCATCTATCTCAGAAGCAACAAAGTCCACATGGAAGAAGCACATCAGGCTGGGTGACCATGAGGGGTCAATGGAATCAGTCATCAAAGAACAAAAATCATATCATTGCATACCCACCTTCCTGATATGATCCCTGAAGACAAAAGGTGTGCATAAGCAACTGTGGTGAAGAAAGTTGATGGTGCCCAGCTATCAAAAGATATAGCATCTGGGATCTTAAAGGCTTGAAGATAAACAAGCAACATCTAGCTGAGAAGCAACAAAGTCCACATGTTAGAAGAACACCAGCCTGTGTGACCACGAAACATTGAAGGGATCAGGTATCAGTCATCAAAGAACTAAAAATCATATCATGGTAAAGAAGGGGAAGTACAGATTGCGGACCCAAAGTCCATCTGCAGGCGAAGTGACATCCCCTTACAGAAGGGTCATGGGGAGGAAACAAGCCAGTCAAGATACAGTGTAGCAATGATGAAATATGCAACTTTCCTCTAGTTCTTTTTTGTGGGGTGGGGATAGCATCACTGCCCTCTGGTGGTGGGAGGAGGCCCAGTCTTGCTGCTGGATTTGAACCTCCAACCCAGTGGGCCGCAGTCCCATGCACAACCACTACGCCACCGGGGCTCAGCCCTCCTCTAGTTCTTAAATGCTCCCTCTCTCTCACTATCGTGATCTGAATTCTACCTTACAAATCCAATTAGACCAGAGGATGTGCACTGATACAGATAGGAACCAGAAACATGGGGAATCCGGGACAGATGATTCCTTTAGGACTCGTGGTGAGAGGGGTGATACCGGGAGGGTGGAGTGAATGTGGAGTAGAAAATGGGAACCAATTAAAAGGATCTACATATAACCTCCTCCCTGGAGTACAGACAACAGGGAAGTGGGCGAGGGGGAACATTGGACCATATACAATATGACAAAATGATAATTATTTATAAATTATCAAGGGCCCAGAAGGGAGGGGGAGTAGTAAGGGAGTGAAAAAAAGGAGGAACTGATACCCTAATACCCAGGGCTTAAGTAGAAAGAAAAAGTTTTGAGAAGACTGATGGCAACAAATGTACAAATGTGCTTTCCATACAATGGATGGATGTACAGATTGTGATGAGTCATATGAGTTTCCAATAAAACAATTTTTAAAAAACAGACTTTTGCCACCATCTGAGCAATTGAACTTATATTGGCAAAAAATAAAATAATAGAGTAGATCAAGAAACACCGGGAGTGGACTGAGCCCTGGTGGCGTAAGTGGTTGAGTGCGGGACTGCGGCCCATGGACTTGGCGGTTCAAATCCAGTGGCGGCTCTCAGGAGCAGCACGGGGTAGCTCCCACGACCACCAGAGGGCAGTGATGCCCCACCCCAACCCCCCCAAAAAAAAGAAACACCAGGAGTCAGCAAAGAAACTTAGGCAGTAAAGTGGGGTGGGAGGGGAGATAGTTTCAAGGGGCAACAAAGTATCATGTCCCAAATCTGGGGGAGTAGAAGGTGCCACCAGTGACTTCAACAGAGCAGCTCCTGGGCAATGACAGAGCAGACGCCAGTGGGAGTCGAGGGACCTTGACCATCAGAGTTTTATCAGTGCTGAGGCAGTTGTTTAGGATAGAAAGGCCTGAGAAGGGTTACAGGACAAGAGGAAACAGTAAGTAGAAACAGGAGACAAAGAAAAAAAAGTACAGAAACATATTTCAAGCAGAAGAAAGAAAACAGAGTCAAGGGCATATGGTAAGGGGTTGGATTTGAACATCTTCTAGAAGAAACCCAGAAATGATGGCTGTGAAGAGGAATGGTGAGAGGGATGAAAAGATGAGCACAACTCTTGACAGGAAAGAGAGAGAGAAACCATGTTGTCTGCAAAGAGTAAGGGGAAGGAGCACTTGAGAAGAGTGGTACAGATATGGCAGGTGAAGAACTGGCGGATGAAGAACATGGAGGAACTTTAGTCGAGGATAAATTAAAGAATGTGAAGAGCCCAGCAAGGTCATATGTATGTAGTGGCATCAACCTTCAAGGTTTGTATTTGGTTGGTTGGTTGGTTAGTTGACTGGTTGGTTGGTTAGTTGGTTGGCTGGTTGGTTGATTGGTTGACTGGTTGGTTGGTTAGTTGGTTGACTGGTTGGTTGGTTAGTTGGTTGGTTGGTTGGTTGGTTGGTTTCTAGCATTGATTACATCATCTACATATAGGAGCTGTTGCTAGTTACATTGCTAGTAGAGCCCATTTAACTCATGGTAGTTACATGTGTCACAATAGAACTGGTCGGTAGGGTTTTCTTGGCTGTAATCTTAAGGGTATCCCTTACATTGGTGGGTCTTCACTTCAGCAGTACCACCAGAAGGTTCAAATCCCCAACTTTCAGATTTCAGTCAAGCATTTGCTGCACCATGGACTTGAAGAGAGGTGTTGTGGAGGGTGTTCTTTAATGCTCCCTTCCCACCCACTATCATAAAGAACTAGAGGAAAGTTGTATGTTTCATCGGTGCTGTTTTGCACCCTGACTGGCTCATCTCCTCCCTGAGATCCTTCTGTAAGGGGATGTCCAGTTGTCTAGAGATGGGTCTTGGGTCTCCACTCCACAATCCCCCTCATTCACAATGATATAATTTTTTTTGTTCTGGGTCTTTGATGCCTGATGCCTGATCCTATTGACACCTCATGGTCACACAGGCTGGTGTGCTTCTTCCATGTGGGTTTGGTTGCTTCTCAGCTAGATAGCCATTTGATTATCTTCAAGTCTTTAAGACCTCAGATGCTATATCTTTTGGTAGTCGGGCATTATCAGCTTTCTTCACCACATTTTCTTAAGCATCTGCTTTGTCTTCAGCAATAAAAATACACATATATGTTTTCCTTCCTCTTTCTTTTTTCTTTCCTCCTTCCCCACTATTATGTTTACTCACTAATTCTTCTCAGATACAGTTCAATTGATTAAACTCAACCAAAAAAGGTATGCCCTCCTTGCCATCAGTTTTAGAACACTTACTGTTCCCCTGTACCCAGCATTGTTGGCTCCCAGGTCACCTTCCCCCAACCCCTCCCATGTCCCCCAGGAACCATCAGACCAGTCGCTGTCTCTCCTGCCTATCTTATATAAACACCAAAAAGAAAAAAGAAAGAAACGAATCAACATACAGATAGTCACAAGACTAACAGGGTCCTGACATGAAATAGAGAGAAGGGCGTGGCATACACCATCAATCCAGTCCCCATTCTTCCAGAGCTGCACCTCTCAGGTCCCACTTAGCTAACAACTCATGGTCTTCAGCATCGGTGTCCTAAAGGAGAGCATCCTACACATCCCCACTGCTATTCCTGCAGGCGGGAAATGAGCAGTCTAGTGCCCCACCCGCCAGTTACACCTATAGATAGTCAGAGTGACTCTCTTGTGGGTAACCCCCACAGATGGGTGCCAAATGCTGCCCCCCGTGCCAGAAGTCTACAATTGGTAAACTTCAGACTTTGTTCTCATGACTGGACTGTAGCCCTACCCTCCGACATTTAACCTATTGTGCCATGGTGGCTCTCCGAAGATAGGAGAAGGAGAAGCATATGCTAGCACTGATCTGGACTTGGGATATAGCTGTGGGAATTTGGCCACGAGAGAATCAATAAGATCCCCAAGTGATTTCTGTGCACAGAGCCATTTGAGAAGGGCTTGTTAAAAAAGAAACCAAAGCACAACACTGTTTTATCTGTTCTTTAGAAGTCAGGTAGACCCCGGAAGTGAAATCACAGCTTTTTTCTCAATAATAGAGCTTTGATCACTTTCCCCATGCTTCTCTTTTGTCCCTTTTGTTCACTGACATTTTTCTGGGAAATCTTCCTTTTCCTCAAGGTTTCCAAATAGCTAATGCAGGGTTGAGTGTACTCTTCTCTTTCAATCTCTCTGTCTGTGCTTATGTCTCTTTGTTGTTGTTGCGCGCTATTGGGTCAGTACCAGCCCCGACAACCCAACAGGACGGAACACTGCTGAGCCACCCTCGCGACTGTGCCTCCGCCTGACTGAGCCCACGGACACTGCCACTGTGTCCCTCCATCTCATCAAGGGCCTTCCTCTTTTTGCTGTCCCTCCGCTTTACCAAACATGATAGCCTTCTCCAGGAACTGGTCTCCCTTGAGAATATGTCCAAAGTATGGAACAGGAAGTTTTGCCATCCTTGCCTCTAAGAGGCCCTCTGACTTTACTTTTCCCAATATCGGTCAGTTTTTCATTTTTCAGCAGTCCATGGTACTTTCCATGTTTTCCTCCAGCACTCCCATTCAAATGCATCTCTTCTTCTACGGTCTTCCATATAGCTCTTAAACGTCTCTACTCATGCAAAATAGCGTACAATTTTCTTTCCTTTTTCTTTAGCCTGGTTAACTGAAACCAAACCTGTTGCCATAGGGTGTTTTCCAACTCATCATTTCCCGCATAGGACAGAGGACAGTTTCCAAGACTGTACGTTCTTAGAGGAAGAGACTCCCATGTCTTTCACCAGTGACAAAGCTAGTGGGGCCAAGTGCACTTAACCACTTAATCGAGGTTACTCTTAACCTAAGTCGTTGTTGCTGTTGCTGTTGTTGCTGCTGTCATCATCGCCAAAGCGGTTCCCACTCATGGAAACTGTACACAGCAGAGCAAAAGGCTGCCGAGTCTTGCACCATCCTCCCAGTGGTGGCTCTGTTGGAGTCTCTTATTTCAACCATGATCGTCAATGCATCTCTCTTTCTGTTTCACTATTTACCAGCCGTGATGTCCTTCTCCCTCCTGATCAAAGGGCCAAAATGCACGAGGCAACGTCTCACCATTCTCCAGTCTAAGAGCACTCCATCCCTGGTGGCACAATGGTCAAGTGCTGAGCTGTTAAGTGAAAGGTTATCCGTTTGAGCCAACAGGGCACTGCAAAGGGAGGAAGAGATGGTAGTGCACATCCCTAAAGACTACCTGCCACCTTGAAAACTCGGGGGGGGGGGGCAGTCCTGCTCCGTCCTATTGGCTGGTCCGAGTTTGAATTGACTCGATGGCAATGAGTCACACTGATTCCAAATTAAACCTAAACTCTCAAGTCAATTCTGACTCACAGCAGCCCAACGTGTCAGAGCAGAACTGGCCCCTGGGGCTTCCCAAGACCCAGCTCTTTACAAGTCAAAAGTCGGCTGTGCCCCGGTGGCGTGGAGTGCGGGACTCCGGCGCGCGGGCTTGGCGGTTCAAATCCAGCGGCTCAAATCCAGCGGCGGCTCTCAGGAGAGGCACTGGGTAGCGCCCACGACCACCAGAGGCAGTGATGGCCAAAAAACAAATACAAGAGCCAAGAGCCTCATCCTTCTCTCACAGAGCAGCTGGTCGTTTGGACGTGCTGACCTGCCAGCTAGCAGCCCAACACGTAACCACGAAGCTGCTAGGACTCCCTAGTGATGCTTTACTTACTCTTTTCAAAACACCATCTTCCCAGTGGCCTGAAATATAAATCTAACTCACAATCAATAAATCATCTAGAGAAAAATTTTGAAGGATAACCTAATTATCATCATAAAAGACTTTAAATAATTTTGGTATTTATTTAATCTTTTAATGTGGTTTAGCTTCCATTTTATTAATTTCTATTTTAATTTTTTTTGGGGGGGGCATCACTGCCTCTGGTGGTCCTGGACGCTACCCAGCCGCCGCTGGATTTGAACCGCCAAGCCCGTGGGCTACAATTCTGCACTCAACCACTTAACGCCACCAGGGCTGGGCCCTCTATTTTAATTTTATAATTCCCCTCTCCCTTATTTATCTTGGTTAGTTTTATTTTATCTATAATCTTTTTTTATTTCCTTAAGATGAATATACACTGGGCTGAGCCCCAGTGGCGTAAGTGGTTGAGTGCGGAACTGTAGCCCGCAGGCTTGGCGGTTCAAATCCAGCAGCAGCTGGGTAGCGCCCACAACCACCAGAGGCAGTGATGCCCCCACACACACACACAAAAAAGATGAATATACACTATCTTTAGATATATTTTTGTGTGTGTGTGGCATCACTGCCCTGGTGGGAGTAGGAAGCCCAGCCTTGTTCCTGGAGAGCTGCTGCTGGATTTGAACCATCAACCCTGTGGGCTGCAGTCCCGCACTCAACCACTACGCTACCAGGGCTCAGTCTAGATATCTCATCTGAATAAAGAAAGCTTTAAAATGAATACATTTTATCTCAAGATGAGCTTATGCTGTGTCCTAAACATTTTGCACAGAATGCTGAGCTTTAAACAGCCCTCTAGGAATGTGACTTCAACCTTTTTTTTTTAATTACCTAAAAGTTATCTGGTAGCCTAAGTCTTCATTTCCAAATGGTCAAGAATTTTAGATGCTGTTATGACTACCGTATCCTCTTAATTACGATCGAAGAACGTGGTCCATAATATGCCCCCTTCCACCTTTGTAAATGTAATCATTGTACAAATATAGGGTTAACACACACAAGCATCAGAAAATGTATCTTCTCTAGTCATAGACTTAAGAGTCTGTCTTGCTCCTCTCTACATGAATTGCAGCTGGACATTCACACAGAGACACACATCTATTTATATATTGCCTTGTTCATTTCCTGCATGAGATTCTGGCTTGTTTCTTGCTTCTTGGTTATGTCCAATTCTGACGCTAAAATCTCTCTCACACTGTAATTATTTTGTTTTATCTCACTAGTCAATAAAATATTTAAGACTCTTACAACAAGGAACAGATGCAAAGCTAAATCTCTTTGTTAAACATAAATCAGGAGAAAAAGCTCAGTGAATTCTGTCAGTAGGATTGTCCACAGTGAAACACACTGTAAATTAAATTTCAAGATATTTTTTCTTCAGAAAAATACCTTTTATGTTGGCATCAAATCAGACCCCTCACACACAAGCTCTGCATATCAAATCGCTTACTTCTTACCAGACTGTAACTCATAATTACTCTCTTTGATGATTAGTGCTGAATTTTGTCTGGTTGAAAAATGACTGGGCAATTAGGTGATTCTGTGAAAAAGACAAAAATTGGATTTTTCTCTCAAGAAACAGAAGCCATTATGAATACAGTGGTGAGGAATAAAAGGCAACCAGAAATATTTTCTTTTTCTTCTTTTCCAGAAACACTTTCAATTATAAGCAAACCCCTCTAAAGTCAACCTACCAGTGTGGCCACAAACCAAGCCGCTGCCTGCACTGTTCAAGAAGGACCTTTGCTTGCCTTTTTGCTAACTCTTCTTTAGCTTTTAATTAAGGAACAGATAATGCTCAAAACACAATTATGTCTATAGTGTCTCCCTAGGCAGAAAGAAATGAGCCACAAAAGGAGAGAAGTTTTGTTATCAAGAGACCTACCCTGGTCAAATACTTTAAAGCCTTAAAAGTTTCTGTGGGGGGGGAAACTCAAAATCCAAACACTGCCATTGCATGGATCGCCATGCATGGCTACCCTGCAGGAGGACTCTGCGGCTCTTCCCAGGAGTCCCAAGCTTCCCCCTCCCCCCCCAGGAGGGGCTGATGGCTTTGAACTGCTTATCTTGTGGTTAGTAACCCACCCTGCAACCACTATGGAAGACGACAGAAAATGACTCAGGGTGCGACAAGGATGATAGCAGGAACACCTAACCTCACTGCCAGCTAGTTGATTCCTGCTCCCAGCAGCCTACAGGTCAGAGTGAGAGCTACCCTTTGGGATTTCACTGCAGACCTTGTGGTTGCAGCTCAACGTGTAATCCACTATGCCACCAGGTGCTTGAAATCGTCAGACATTTCTTTGTAGACACAAGTGAGTTGGGATGGAAACCTATCCCTGGTCAGACTGTTAGGTTTCTGGAGTGGTTTGCCTCAGTTCTTGCTTCACGACACTTGATAGAATTCATGCTTGTTCCGCGAAAGAAACTTCTCTGGCTTTTTTAATATAGATGGCGGTCTTTTCTTACTTACTCCTTATTTTATTCATCTTGATATTGTTATTTTCTTCTTGTCATTTTTTTTAATTGTCTCTGCTGGGTTGCGCTCAGAGCAACAGAGTTTATGGATGCCATTGCTTTCAGCCATCCTTATGCACCTGCTCTCTGAACCTGATTAAACTGAGTCCACCCTTTCCAGAAGGAGGCAGCAGCGACCTCTGTTGATGAAATGAAGAGGGAGGGAGACCTGTTTTCAAAAAAGAAAAGGAAGACAATGTGGCCTACCTTCAGGAAGTTGGCCTTCAGCTGCAGGCCTTTGGCACCCCCGACTTGCCATCTCGCATACTTTGACAGAAATGCAGAGCTCAGTCCCCAAGAGGCACCTTGGCATATGGGAGAACTTGGATCTTCTGGATTTTTCCATATCCTTCACCTTCTCCCTTGGTCTGTGACATAACCACTCTGAGGTGTGAGTCCCTCAAGCAAGGGGGGAACTGCAGTGCCCCGCCTGGAGGCAGCGGGGTTGGTGACTGTCCTCAGAAGACCTCAGTTCCATGTCCTGCGATCCACTATCCCCAGCAGGCAGGCCCTGGGTGCTAGGAGTGGTTCACACACTGGACAGCTAACCCCAAGGTGGATGGTTTGAGTCCATCTTCACTGGCCTCAGAAGAAAGGCCTGGATTAAAAAAGGGATGGAACAGGACTGGGATACACATAGGTATTCCAAGAGTCGTAGTCTACTGGTCCTGGTGATAGCTTCAGATCCCATTTCCTAAGCCCCAGCAGAGGATGGAAACATCTCATCTCGAGGAGCAGTGTCTGTATTTCTGGAAAAAGCTCAATTGGGAACAACTTTTCTCCTTACAGACCTGCCTGCCCTCCCCGCCAGTGCAGCCGGCGTTTCTCTGCCCACCTCCCTTGGGCACGCGATCCCACTGCACTCCAGAAGATGTGGCTCTGCCGAGCCCTGGCGGTGGGGCAGTTACAAGCTGGGCTGCCCACGGCAAGGTGGGTGCTTCGAAACCACCAGGTGCTCCTCGGCACTATCTCTTCCCAGAGTTCCAGTCTGGGACACTCATGGGGGAGGGGGGCAGTTCCACCCTGCCCTATCGGGTCACCATGGACTGGATGACTGTGAGAAAGATGTGGCTCTGGCTTCCTTCTGACCGCAAAGAATTCAACAGCAAACGCCCTGCTTTTACAGAACCCTGAGCTCAGCAGGCCAGGCTGGCCCCGCCAAGTGGCAACTGGTGCTTCGCAAAGATTCAAAGGTTCCAGGAGGATGTTGCGGTGCTCTGGAGCGTGCCTCTGGGCAGCTCCTGCACAGTGACAAGTTCTTTCTAAATGGTGACAATTCAATCGCACCTTCTACGGAGAATTGACTTCTCGCATTTAGCACAGGTGGTAGCTGCCCTCGCTTGTTTCCCCCCAAATCTTGCCATGGGTTTGGGATTCTGATACTGAAGCAAAGGTAAAGTTCTCCGAACGCTGCCCCAGTTCCCTGGCTCCTGGGAGCTGGCAGGCCAGCTGCTCCTCTGCAGAAGATGGAACACATGAGCATTGGAAAAGTGGGCACACCCAACCCCTGCAGTCCCATCTTCCCCTTGCCAGAGGTCTGGAGCAAGAGAAGCAGATAGCGGGACAGAGGCTAGAAGTCTCACCGCCGTGTTTTCCTAATTGGCACGACATGCTGCAAGCAATGGTGTTCTTTTCCCTTGAAATTCTCTTTATCAGAAAAATAAGACATTAAGAAAAGTCATGCACTGCACTTAAAAGAAAAGAAGAAGTCTTTTTTTTAGAAGTCTTCTTTTAAGAAGAGGGAAAAAAAACACCCTGTCATGTAAGGCTTGGAAATCCTTTAACTGGGACAGAACCTATTCTTGTAGAAAAATCAGATTTGAAATGCAAAGTTCTATCTGGGAGAGAGGGAACACTGAGGTTTAAAGTCATTGTTGTTCCTATGCACAGATGTGCTTGATACAGTAGGTGGGTGGATTGTTACAAAAATAGCAATAGCAACAACAAAATAAAATCATTGTGTTACATGCCATTTAGTCGGTTCCAACGTGCAGTGACCCGATGTCCAACGGAAGGCGACACAGGGCCAGTCTGTCATCCCCACGGTTACATTTGAGCCTGGGGCTGTTGTCACTGTGCTCATGTACCTCCGAAAGCATCTCACTGACTTTACGGAGCATGATGTCCGCTTGCAGGGACCCGTCTCGACTGATGGCATACACCACAGGGTGAAGGCAAAACACTGATGGCGGATCCTTGCCTAAGACAGACGGCTTCGCTATTCTTGTAGGAGGAGAGAGGCAAGGAGAGTGGTTTGTAAGGAAATGGGAAGAAAACGTTTTCTGTGAACCCCTCACTTCTTTAACATCTTGACTTGGGGCTCCCCTGATGGACATACCCAAGGACTCAGGTTTTGAAACTAAAGTATGTCCTCGTGATCCACAGAGAGGGCAGTCTCCGCAAGTCTCAGGTTCAGTCCCATCCTCAGAGTCTCCTGCGATACGTTTATCATTTTACATTTCTAACTAGCAGTTTTAGCGGTCGTTTTAATAGCAAAACGTGAACTCAGTATAGAAGTCAAAACTCTAGGGAAAAACAGGAAAGAGGGCAAAACAAATGCCAAACAAATAACAAGACAATTGTGAACAATCACTAGTCGATTTACAAACCACTTTCCTGGGGCTGAGCCCCGGGGGCGTCGTGGTTGTGCGCGGGACTGTGGTCCACCGGGATGGAGGTTCGATTCCAGCTCCCAGGAGCAAAGGCTGGACCTCCTACTCCCACCACCTGAGGGCAGTGATGCAAAAAAAAAAAAAAACACTTTCCTGAAAAATAAGATCCTTTAATATAAGCCAACCTCTAGTCAATGGAATTGAGAAGATAAAAAGGGAAACACAAAATGCGAGAAAGCAGAATTAGGAAAGAATTAGCAAAACTCAAAATTTCAAAAAGAATTCTATTATCTTTGCTTGCATTTCTCAGAAAGTTTTTTTTTAAAGGTAAGGGGGATCCAGTTTACACCCAGAGAGAGCACACCCTCTCCACATCCCCTTCCTCTTCTTTCAAGTTCTCCTCTTCCACTCCCAAACTCCTACTGCCCAAATGTCTTCAAATCTCCCCAAATGTTCCCCTCTACATGTGTTTTCTCAGGCTTTCTCCCCCATCCTCCTTCATTATGTAGATCATGTAGCTGCTCTGGCTTCTTTTTGTAACTTCTTTTTGTAACTTCCCATTACTGGAATTCATTAGACATGACAGATCAGGAACAAGTCCTCCTGAGTCTACGATTCCATTTGCTGGGCCCCATCTCCTGACAATGTATGCCAAAGGCCTGGAGACCCACCCAAAGCATATAGTCACCAATCTGTAAATCTTATTTTCCATGCCCACCATATCACAAATACTTTAGAGACAAAATTAACTGTAAAAAGTAGTGCCTTCCCTCTGCAAGGACTCTCTCAATGCAAAAACATTTGGCTCTGATTACTTGGCATTCCATGATGCTCACCTTCCCAACAAAATGGGTGCACAGCAAATGTGGTGAAGAAAGCTCATGGTGCCTGGCTATCAAAAGCATCTTGGGTCTTAAAGGCTTGAAGGTAAACAAGCAGTCCTCTAGCTGAGATGCAACAAGCCACATAGACCAAGCACACCAGGCTGTGTGATCTCAAGGTGTCAACAGGGTCAGGAATAAGGCAATAGAGACGCAGAACAACAAAAAACATTTCATTGTGAATGAGAGGGAGTGCAGAGTGGAGACCCAAGGCCCATTTGTAGATAATTGGACTTCCCGTTACAGAAGGGTCACAAGGAAGAGACAAGTCAGTTAGGGTGTGGTATAGCACCAAGAAAACATACAACCTTCCTCTAGGTCTTTAATGCTTCCTCCCCCACCCACTATCATAACCCCAATTCTACGTTACAAATCTGGCTAGAACAGAGAATGTATACCAGTACAGATTAGAGCTGGATTCCAAGGGACTGCAGGACAGATAAACCCCTCAGGACCAATACTGAGTAGCAATACCAAGAGAGGGAGGGGAAGGAGGGGCAGAAAGAGGGACCCAATCACAATGATCTACTACAACCCCCTGGGGGGGAGGGGGGGAGAGAACAGAAAAGTGGATGGAGACATAGATCAGTGTAAGACATGAAAAATACTGGGCCTCCTACTCCCACCACCTGAGGGCAGTGATGCCTAAAATAAAAATAAATTAAATTAAAATAAAAGACATGAAAAATATACAGCAATTTATAAATTATCAAGGGTTCGTGAGTGTGGCAATCACCTAATCTGGTGTCAATTTGAGGATTAAGAGTATAGAGGTGGAGTCTAGCCTGTCAATCTGGGCATAGACAATGAGATCTGTGTGGGTGTGGTCTTCTTCTGAGAATTCTGGGCGATGTGGTAATTCCTTCTTAGAGATGGAGACACCGTTTCTCTCAGTTCACTCCCTTGGAAACATCCAGCTGGCAAGGCTCGCTTCCTGAGAGACATCCCCGAGGAAAAGCCACATGCATCTACCCCGATGCAGTCAGAAACCAGGATCTGGAGAAGTCAGGTGGAGGCCCCCGCCAGCGCTGAGATGCTTCTACCACCAGACTCTGCACCCACCGGCCAGTGATCTTCCTGCATTCAACATCATTGCATGTGTTTCACGAGTCTGAAGAGGACGCTATAGATTGTTGTCAGACATATGAGCTAATATCAGACTTGTGGACTTGATGCGGGCTGGGCTGTTTTTCTCAATGTTCATTTCTTCTTGCATATAAACCTCTCCCTTAGACACATACGCACGTTTATGAATTTGTTTCTCTAGTCTACCCAGACTGGCACAAGAGGGGGGAGGGGGAAAAATGAGGAGCTGATACTAAGGGCTCAAGTAGAAAGAAAATGTTTTGAAAATGATGATTGCAACAAATGTACAAATGTGCTTGACACAATGGATGTATATATGCATTATGATGAAAGCTGTATGAGTCCCCAATAAAATGATTTTTAAAAACAAACAAACAAACACTACAACGGCGCCCTTAAGAACCAAGAGAGTTCCTCCCCAGAATTCCAGGGTGACTCAGTGTTTGGAACTCTGACATGGCACGAGGATACACCAACACAAGGAGAAGCACAGCATCTGTGTGGGCACTGAAAGGCATCTGTAGGTACAAACAGGAAGCTGCTACGGGCAGCAATTTTGAACAGGGAGAGTATAATTGCTGTCTCTGTGAAAGAGGCAGAGTTTAAGAATAAGAACAAACAGGGACGCTACTATTTTTCTGGTTACAATGATAAAGCTACAATCAGATCTCAAATATAAATTCCCTTCATCTGCATCGTCCTCAGTCCCGGGAACCTGTTCAGGTTAGACTTTGACCTTGCAGGTGCCTGTTGGGAAGGACAGGGGAACGCACACAGGGAACCAGCGCTGCGTTCCCAAACAGGCACAGCAGCTTAACAAAAACTTAAATGGCCCCCCTTGGCACCACCCAGAGAGAATCACGAATTCACATTTCAGCATATGATCTCCCCGTGAGAACATGGAAATATAAGCACTTTTGATGGTTATAAAGACATAAGGTTTGTCACCGATGTTATAACCACCACCTCTGTGTCCAAACCCCTCGATGACTCCAGAGACAGCTAGAGTTGAAAGTGTTAACAGACTCCCCCATGCAAAAGAGGGGCCCCATCGTCGGAGGGACTGGAGGCACTCTCTCCAGTGACTTTCCGTGTATGGTTTAGAGATGGGACCAGCGGGGCCTACCTCCACACAAACACACCCACCTGCACCTGGTTGAGAACTTCCTTCTGCCCTAGAAAACCCCTGGGTGATGGGTTTAGGGGGGTGTCTTTGATTTTAAGGAGCCCTGGTGGTATAGAGGGTTGAACACACCCCCACCTTCCCATTGCCCCCCGCTGCTGCAACCCCTGCTGCTCTGCTGGGAAAGGGCGAGGCTTTCTGCTCCTGCACAGCTATAGCCTCAGAAACCTGGGGCAGTGCTGGTCTGTCCTGTGCGGTCACTACAAGTCAGAGTCAACTCAACGGCAGTGAATTGTTTTGGTCTTCCCTTGATTTTGCATGTAAAATTCTCAAAGTCTACTATGCCCTCAAAATGTCAGTGAGTCCGTTTGTAAAACCCTCCCAGCTCTGATGTTAGGGCATTTATTCTGCCTACACAGAAGTTTGAGCCAGCAGGAGAACAGAGTGGGAACTGAGATCTTACTTGGAGGGCTGGGACAGGGTGGTCAGAGCTGGCCCAGGGAACAAATGCACACAAAGCAGACATAAGGTTTGTCATTGATGTCTCAACAATCACTTCTGTGTCCCAAAGCCTTTTGTGACGATCAGTGACCATTAGACTTGACAGGGTTAACAGATTCTCCTGAGGCAAGAGACTGCTTGTAACCTTGGGGTTAAATTAAGAAATGGGAGGACATGAGACCTAGCATACATCAATGCTCAGTGAGCCCTGACTGTATAGCGGGGAGCACGTTGGGCTGCTAGCCAAAGGTCAGCAGTTCGAAACCAACAGTCACTCCTCGGGAGGAAGACAAGGCTTCCTTCTCTCACCAAGAGTGACACTGTGGGGAATTCAAAGGGGCAACCCCTGTGGGGTGGCGAGGAGTCAGAACCGCCCCAGAGATGGTGAGTTAGAGTTTGGTGTGCACCTGACCTGTCCAAAACTCTTATCGGCTGAATCTCAGACCCAGATCCCAAACCCGCCACCCCACCCAAACCCACGGCCACTGAATAAACTTCAACTTCAAGAGACCGTATGGGTTTTCAAGATTGTGAATCTCTAGTAGGAACAGATACCTCATCTTTCTCCAGCCTTGTCTATAGCTGGTAGGTTCGAACCACAAACCCTGTGGCTAGCAGCCCAGTGTCTAGACCGCCCCAGCTCTTGCCAATTCTGAAGTGTACTTAACCTCCAAACTAAACCAGTTCTGCCACCAACTTTGCGTTCTTCTCTACACCCTGATTTTCTCTCAGATTTCCACTTTATGATCCACTTACAAAGTATACATTGATGTGATTTTAAGCTTATATATGTTTGAAATCTGAAAGTTATGCAAAACTTCTTTAAAGGGGGTCTCTGTTAAAAATAACTTCTTTAACCATTTTATTGAAGGCTCATACAGCTCTTATCAAGATCAATACATACATCTATTGTATGCAGACTACATGTGTACATTTGTTGCCATCATCGTTCTCAAAACTTCCTCCCTCTACTTAGGCCCTTGGTATCAGCGCCCCATATTTTCCCTCCCTCTCCACTCCCCCTCCCTCATGAATTTACACATTATCATTATTTTGTCACTGCGTACACTGTCCGATGTATCCAGTCACCAACTTCCCTGTTATCCGTACCCTAGGGAGGAAGTTATTTGCAGGTCCCTGCAATTGGTTCCCATGTTAAAGGTAATATTCTTTTTTAAGCCTTTTGGATTTTTTAAAAAAGAAAAAGCAGAATTTCTTGTTCAAAGACTGCCATCTGGTGGCCAAAGGTGGCCAAACCCAGAACACAGATCCTCCAAAAAAACTTTGTGATTCACAGCAACCCTGTTGGAGAGTCGAACTAACTGGCTGTGTCTGTCCGAGGCTGTCCATTTTGGTGGGAGCAGAAAATCTCACCTTCCTCCTTCTGAGAAGTTGGCGGTCTCACACTGATGACCGTGTGGTTACCAGCTCAGTCCATGCCCCACTATGGCACGAGGGTCCCTTAAGTATTAAAAAACTATATACCTAAAGGTAATGTATGTCATAGTTAATACTTTAATAAAAGCACTAAGAGGTACACAAAACTAGATTATAAGTTTTAAAATACCAATGAAAAATACTAAATCCCTGACAAAAAAATACAATAGGACTTTTATTTCAACACTGTTTTTTTTTCAACAGCACAGATCTAACTTTCTTACTGCGTTTGCAAAGCTTATATAGGTTTCATTGGCTAATCAGATAACTTCTTTCACATACTTCCAGATTTCCAAACATAATCTTGTAAGGTTACGGGTTTGCAGCATGAAAAATGATTGGCCCACACTGTAGGCTATGTAAGTGAGGTGTTTCTGGATCAGTTATCTAAGTGAAGTATAGCTGGCTGAGCCAGTGGTCCAATTGTCTTTTTTTTTTGGGGGGGGGGGGGTGACTCACTGCTCTCTGGTGGTGGGAGTAGGAGGCCCAGCCCCACTGCTGGGATTGAACCTCTGTCCCAGTGGGCCGCAGTCCCGCGCACAACCACTACGCCACCGGGGCTCAGCCCAGTCCAATTGTCTTACAAATCTATTTTGTCCAGTCACATTACAGGACCAACCATCCAATTGCATTGTAGAACACTATTGTCCAATAGTATTACAGGAGCTTAGCTGTTACTATGGGGAAGCTAGGAGCATTCTGATAGGGTGTATCTCTGAGGTTTAAAGCACGTTATCGGGCTGAGCCCCGGTGGCGTAGTGGTTGTGCGCGGGACTGCGGCCCACTGGGA
>PVJH01029174.1:0-26029 GCA_004026705.1 Nesogale talazaci | reverse complement strand
GGGCCGGGGCCCGCCTCACCAGCAATGCCCAGTTCCCCGGACTTCCCTCGAGGCACCCGCAGTGAAGCTGGCACGGTCCTGGCCCTGCCCTGGGGTGAAGGGGGATGGGGAGCCAAACTCTCAGCTTCACACCGTCCCTGAGTGGGAGCTGCAGCTCCCCGGCGGGCGGGCTGACTGAGGGGAGCAGTGCTGGACATTGGGCCCCAAGCTCCCCCACCTGGATGTGGAGCGAAGGCAGACAGGCCGGCCGGTCACAGGCCGCCTTTCCCGTTCAAGGATGGACCCCTGCCCTCCTCCGTGGCCCTTTAGGGGCAGGTAGGGAGCTTCTCCTGGGGTGAGACACAGTGAGGCTGAGACGTCTCACCAATGGCATCTCCCCAGAAGAGGTTCCAGCAAACTCCGCGTTGCCATTCTAAGTCTACCCAGGGCAGGACCAGTTCCTCCGTGGGCACAGGCACTCGCTGAGGCACTGCTCACTGACACATGGGGCACACCCGCTTTAGCTTCAAGAGCTAGTGAGCGCTCGGGGCAAGTGTGGCTGCAGAAAACTCTTCTGCACCACTCCTCCTGGCAGCATGTGCTTTTTAGTGCCTCTGGCAGACCGGGCTCGATCCTGGGCTCTGAAGATAGGACGATGGACAAAGCAGCCCAACCCCTGCCTTCGGGAAGCTTAAATTCTAGTGAGGACCAGCAAAAAATGAAGCAAAGTGTGCCAATGCAAAAGAGAGCTGCTCTCTTTATACAAAAAACACACGCTGACCCAGCACGCCCGGGCCTTCAGAAGCGATCATGACCGTTTCCCCAAAAGGTTTGAGGTGGCTTTTAACAAAAGCCTTTTGCCGTCAGACAATTGCAACAAGGAGTTTCTTAAAGAAACGGGGCTGATTTGGGATTCAGAAACCTTCCCTTGTCCCTCTTTCACCCTCAACAGAAAAGGACTCGGAGAGTGGACACACAAGAAAGGGAGGGAATGTACTGCCTTCTCTAGGGAAGCTTGGGAAGGGCTTGGTTTGGAGGAAGTTTGACAGTGAATCGAGGGGCTGTTCCCCCCACCCACCCACCCCACCCCCCTCAGGGGTGCAGATCCCCAGCCTTTGTGGGGCCAGTGTCCCCATCCAGGGACTTACCACAAGACTTGTACGGGCAGCACCGGTCTGGGCTCCACACCTCCACCAGAGTCGTGCCCAGGCCACACTGCACTTGGGGGCACCGGAAGCTCTCACACACTGGGAAGGTGGGAAAGCAGGAGTTGTGTCAGCCTGAGACCCCTCAGAAGTGCATCCGGGGCAGAGCAGCGGCCCTTCCCAGCTCTGCCTTTCCAAAACAGAGCAGTGGCTCAGACTCACAGTGACCTTAGGGATTAAAGGATTGTGCTACTTGTGTTCCTGAGACTTTTCTCTGGCTGAGCTGGGGAAGGCCACCATCAAGGGACCTCTGTGTGTGTGTTCGAAATTCTAGCCTTTCGGTTAGTTAGCAGCAGTTCTCAACCTGTGGGTCCTGACCCCTTTGGTGGTCGAACGACTCTTTCACAGGGGTTACCTGATTCATAACAGTTGACAAATGACTGTTATGAAGTAGCAACAAAAATACATTTATGGTTGGGAGCTCACCACCACACGAGGAACTGTATGAAAGGCATGAGGAAGCTTGAGAACCACTGCCCTAGAAGATGTGGGGCTCAGCCAGACAGCATGCATGCCTGGATGTGAGGATGCTCTATGAAGCTCATGGACTGTCTCGCCAGACACGTCAACTGGACTTGGGAGCCACCAAACCTCACTTCCGCTTTACAGTCCACACAGAGGCTGAAGGCACTGCACCTGCACTCCTGCCAGATGGAACCAGACAAATCAGGGTGGGGGTGGCGGGGAGAGGAGAGGAGAGGGACATGGGAGGGATAGGTTCCATAAGGCCACAGTCCAGAATCTACCATTTGGAGCTACAAAGAGAGACCTGTGCTGAGACAGAAAAGATTTAAGAGACACAGTTAAGAAGTGTGGTTCTAAATTGGACCCAAGGCCTAGGTGGAACAAACCAGGCCAGATAGGGACTGCGCACTAGATGAGTTGAAGATTGATTAGCATGGGAAGGTGGAGAGCATTAACTGAGAACAGCAGATTAAAAGAAAGCGTGGACCATACAATCTGATTTTGCTGAGAGACGCAGGCCCACGGATATACATGTATCAGAAGACATCAAAAAGTTCATGGGAAAATTGCATTCAAAGACAAAAGGATTTTTTCCCGGAACATTTGGACCCCCCCTCCCCCACACACACACATACACACCTCATGTACATGAAGCGTACAGACAATTTGACAAGATACACACTAAGTAATAGAATATCCAGGAGGTAAGACAGGTGGCTTTTCCCTACTTTCTAAAGGTGCCTTGTCATGGATTGGATTGTGTCTCCCCACACTCTGTGGGGCAATGTGCTGGTCCATGATGCCCAGAGGTTTGACAGTTGTGGAACGCTGCAGTTACCCCCATGAAGTGGTCTGATATGATAAGCCAATCAAGTCATAAGGGGATTGAGTGGCGTGCCACATTTTCACGCAGGGCACAGACCTGAGCCGCTGTGAGGGGAGCGTCTTTAGCATGTGTCCTCCGTCTCCTTTTATCTTGCCAGAGGCATAAGGAGGGTAAAGCCAGCAGAAAAGGAGGGACTGATGATCAACAAGAAAGAAAATCTAGGTGTGCGGTGCATCCCTGAGCTGAGAAGCTGCGAGAGCCAGGAGAAGCCTAACACCGAGACACACGCAGATCTCCAAGGGTTCTCTTCCAGCCCTAAGAGGAAGGAGACCAGAACTTCCCCCAGGGCCAACAGAAACTGCCTGCCCCGACAGTTGGCACTCTGAATTCAGACTTCCAGTCTCTTAAACTAGGAAGGAAGAAAGTTGTGTCTGTTGAAGGCTTTTAGTTGTGGAATTTCTGTTATAGCAGCACAGAAAACTAAGACGCGCACATAGCGCGTTTGTAATTCTACAAGTATTGCAAACACAGGAAGAAGATAATACCATCAAAAGTCACCATTCATTGGACACGTAGAGTGTGCCAAGGGCTGCTCGAGGGGCTGGTCTTTTCTGACACATCCAAAGTAAATAAGATGAAGTTTCACCATCCTGGCCTCTAAGGAGGCCACTGGCCCTACTTCTTCCAAGACATATCAGTTTGTCCATTTAGTTAGCAGTTCCTGGCACTTTCAATATTCTCCAGCAGCACAATTCAAATGCATCGAGTCTTCCTCAGTCTTCCTTGTTTGACGGCCAACTTTCGCATGCATATCAGGTCACCGAAGAGACTATGGCTTGGGTCAGGGATCCCTTAGTCCTCAAAGTGACGGCCTTGGTTTTCAATGAGCCAAAGCGGTCTTGGGCAACAGATCTGTCCAGTAAGCAACTTGTCTTTGGATCTCTTGACGGCTGCTTCCAGGAGCCTCGGTTGTGGATCCAAGCAAGACAACTTCTTCACGACCTTCGAGCTTTCCTCCATTTATCATGAAGGTACCCATAGATCCTTTAGCTCCTGGTCAGCATGATGTGGCCTGTTAACGTTTATCCATTGTATTCATTTCCCCCCATTCGCCTGACTTAAGCAGCCTGGGTCAGCAAGGGTTAGAAGTGCAGGGCCCAGAACCTCAGGTCTCATCAGCCTCTCTGTGGGAGAAAGATACAGCCGACCACTCTCAAAAAGACTGAACTCTGGGGCTGAGCCCCGGTGGCGTAGTGGTTGTGTGCAGGACTGCGGCCCACTGGGACAGAGGTTCGATTCCAGCAGTGGGGCTGGGCCTTCTACTCCCACCGCCGGACAGCAGTGATGCCCAAAAAACAAACAAACAAACAAAAAAAAGGCTGAACTCTGACAGGGAAGCGCTACTCTGTCCGACACAGTCACTATGAGTCAGAATCGGGCAAGGGGGTAAGTGGACTAACAATCTTCCTAACCCTGCCTAGTTCTCAGTGTCCTATAAAGGCAATAGAAAGGGCCGTCAGTGTGGATTTGATGTAAAGAAAACCACAATCCTCCCAACTGGACAGATGGGTGGTGAATCTCTTTATGGAGCTTCAGAGTCATTTGTGCCTTTGCCTGGACCCGACACCATCCTACTCCCCTGGCCTGACCCAGCACGCTCACGGGGTTCATGATGGCGTCGGATGCCCTGTGCTCAGATCTTGACACTGGAGGCTCCCCCTCCCTCCCATCAAGCTGCCACTGACCCCAGGAGCATGGGTTTTGCAGAGGGGTTCCAATGAAATACAAAGAGCCCCTTCCTGCCGAGGTCAGCGGGAGCCTCTACTCACCACACTGGTACAGTGGGCAGCACAACTCTGTGGTGTTCCTGGCCACTGTGAGGGCCTCCCCCTGCTGGCACTCGGGAATCGGATCTGGACAGTCATCGCAGGCTGTGAGGAAAGAGGGTCCATGGCTGCTACAAACTGTCCCCCTCATCGTGGGTTTAGTAGGGACCGGGGGTTGGGGGAAGAGTCATGGTTACTGGCCCTTGTGCCACATGAACTACACTAGCGTGGTCTTCAGTCACCAACCCTGAGCTCAGCGTCTGAAAGTCAGTCCTCATCTCTCCCAAGACTCTGTCTCCTCTTGCTCGCTCATCAAAGGGCATACAGAGCACACCCTTCCCTCATCCTCTTAGGCATCTTGCTGGACAGCCATCTCATCAGTAGCCAGGTGCTCACCCCACCTGGAACTCCAGCAGCCCAAGGATGCAGCAGTGAGGGAGGGGCTGACTGGGGGCTGAGTTCACCCACCGCAGAAATAGGAGGTGCAGCAGGAGTCCCCGAGGCGGCCGCCAATCAAGATCTGGTCCTGGCGGCAGCTGGGGACCAGTTCCGCTTCACACTGGCCTGGGTCACATTCTAGGGGAGGAGGCAGCATTTCAGGGCTGGGAGCAAAGCTGACCTGGCCATGCCTTCACCTTCCCCAGCTCGGCCCTGACCTCCACCCACGGTCCAGTCCACAGAACCAGCCTCCCTCACCCAACATAGGCCCCGACTGCCCCGCAACCCAGATGGTGCCCCCACTCCCGACTCGGTCCCCAGGCATCTCACCACAGCTGTAGCTGGGGCAGCAGGAGTCCTCTTGGAAGTGGGTGAGCAGCCGGTGGCCTGGGCGGCAGGTCGGAGCCAGGCCCTCACACAGAGTCTGGTTACACACTGGCCCAGGGGCCATAAGGCTTGTCACCTGGGGCCCAGAAGGGCTTGGGGCCCGCAGCACTGCTGGGCTCCTAAGCCCCCTTTCCACCTCCAGGCCCCGGAGCCCCATCTCCAGGAAGGGTACACAAGGAGTCACAGAGAGATCAGCATAAAGAGAGATCATATCCCCAGAGGCGTGCCAGGTGCCATCTTAAATCCATGCTAACCTAGAAAATTCCTGGGCAGAGGACACTCGGCTACAAGGCTGTGCAATAAGAGTCCACCCAGCATCCACGTCTTTAACCTCAACTTGTGATCCCCCAAATAAGTCTCAGTTCAGCTGGGCCATGATGCTCAGTGGTTTGCCAGTTAGGTAACAAAGTGGATTAGCAGTTGTATAATGAGGTGATCATCCGATGCAGGGAGGAACCTCCTTACTCAGTCCATGACCCTGATGGGATATAGGGGAGGTTCCTTGAGGTGTTGCCTGCATCGCCCTTCCTCATACAAACGAAGAGAAGGAAGCAGAGAAGGGATGGGCCCATCACCGAGACAGAAGGGCGAGGCCAAAGCACATCTCTGCACCAGGAGCTCCTGCATGGAGACCCCTCACCCCAGAGGAAGACACAGGAGAGTGGCCAAAGAGTCCTGGGCCCACAATTGTTGCAAGAAGATCAAGTTGACAGAGGACGCCTTCCACTAGAGCTGGTCTGAAGCCCAGATTTGTCATCTCCCAAACATCAAGAGAGTCAAGGCATCTACCTGGGGTGTTTCTGTTCCCGGGGCACTAGATAATGCGCAACCCACAGTCTCTGTTCCCCTGACCAGGATTCCCCACAACCCCTCACCCTCACCCCCACCTCATGTGATACTTTGATCTCCAAGCCTTGTCCCACCCATGAAGCCAGTGGACAGGGTTTGTGGCCATAGCTGAGTTCAGGGATGTGA
Organism: Nesogale talazaci; assembly: GCA_004026705.1. Classification (NCBI taxonomy): domain Eukaryota; kingdom Metazoa; phylum Chordata; class Mammalia; order Afrosoricida; family Tenrecidae; genus Nesogale; species Nesogale talazaci. The sequence goes on along the minus strand of PVJH01029174.1, from coordinate 19,928 downwards.
AAGAACTCACCACACACAGCCCCCAAGCAGCAGGGGTCCTCGGTGGGCTGCAGCAGGACCACCTCCCCAAAGCGCGGGCAGCTCTCAGGGCGGGGTCCTGGACAGTCCAGGTCCACAGGAACCACGGTGTCTGGGGCTTGGCACTGGTGCTGGCAGCAGCCACTGAGGGAACTGTTCCAGGTCTCCCCCAAGGCTCGCGGCACTCCTGCACTGTCAGTGCAGGCTGCAGGGGCGGCAAGGTAGACAGGAGACTGAGGAGGGGGTGGGGGGTACCCCAACTCTCCTAGACCAGGTTAGACCCTCTTGGGAGCAGTGGCCATTTGCAAAGCAAACACAAAAGGACAGCATATAGACCTGGGCATAAGGGACTCCAGGGACCCCAGGCTGAGGTCAGCAATGTGGGGGGGGGGGTCCCAGGCATGGGAGGGGAGCACTCACCACACTTGTCCTCCGGGATGCAGAGGGCTGAGTGACGGCGGTGCAAAATGGTGCCCTCAGCGCAGACACAGCCCTCGCCCAGCACCTGGCACTGCTCAGGGTCCAGAGGGCCCAAGATCCCATCTTGACAGGTCTCTGGGGGCTCACACGCAGCCACACATGCCTGGTAGATGGAGTCACTGGAGCACAGGAAGGCTGCAGGGGCACAGCGGGCACCAGGGCTCACTCAGCCTGGGGGATGGCTGGAGGAGCAGGAAGGGTTGGGGAGCTGCCAGAGCATCGCTGCTGCCTCACAGCCTGGACCACAGACACCCAGGGCTTTGGCATCCCGGGCACTCCTCTTCACCACACGGTAGCACAGTACATCCCATGGGCCAACCCAACCTGCTGCCTGCTTTGGAAGCACTCAACCAACACATGCCATCAAGTCAGTTCTGGCTCATGACGACCCTCTCGGGCAGGGCAGAAGTGCCCCTGTGGGCTTCTAAGACTGTAAAAGCCTAATTTCACCTTCCCCTCCCCCATGGAGTGACTGGTGGTTTTGAACCGCTCACCTGGCAGTTAGTAGCCCAATGCATGACCACTATGCCACCAGGGATCCTAAGCAACCCCAGGAGGGGACTATTATCATTGTCCCATTTCACAGGTGAGGCAAAGCGACTGGGAGAAATGGTGTAATTAAAAACTAAATCGTACTGGTTCTTTAACAGACTATAATGAAGTATATGGATTGGTTGATCTGTGATTTTATTTATAAAGTCTTTATATGAATTTATTAATATGAGGGGCTTGAAAACATGATCCTTTAACCCCCCCCTCGGAAGCCCCCTGGTATGTGGGGATGAAAAGTCCAGACGTGGCCTGTGGCCAGCAGCCTCTGCCCGCTCAGCTGGGGTCGGAGGAGAAATGCAGCCCTGCCCCCAGCACACTCACGGCAATAGTCGGAACGCCGCCACTCGATGCATATGTGGAACTTGTGGCACATGGCCACGTACACGGTTAGAGCCACACAGGGCTGCTGCACGTACTTGGTGTCCTGGATCCACAGCTCACAGAAGGACTCCGGGGGGACCTGGGCATAGGGACCAGGCAGTGCAGGGCTCCTCCTGTCTCACCCTGCACACGCCCCAGGATCTAGCTCTTCCCAGCTCTGCCCAGAGGGGACACTGAGCCTGCGCAGGCTCACAATCGCTTCCTGAGCACTCAGACACACCCCTGCCCCCCATGCACAGGGCCTGCACGCCCTGCCCGGGCCGCCTCCCCCACCCAGGACTTGCGGCACGTACGAAGCGGTGGCACGCGCTGAAGGTGCGGTTGGACACCATGCGCAGGCAGGGCGAGCAGTCGGCCGTGGCGCAGCTGTCCGGGCGGAAGCGGGTCTGGCCCACCGAGGTCAGGGAGCTGGGCACTTGCCAGCTGTCCAGGAATGGAGCGGGGTCTTCAGTCCCACCTATCACAGAGCCATCCTCCAGGGTGAGATCATTGGTTGCATCACCATCACAGATACCTGAAAGCAGGGAGATTGTCCCGTCGACCCCCGCTACTTCCCAGCCCCAGCACCCACCTCGTGTATTCCTTCTATACAGTGATGCTTGGAGGCTGGTATCATATTATCCTCACTGGATGGATGGATGCTGGGAAAAGGAGGCCTTCAGAAGCATGCTACGCAAGGAACTATGGTGTTCTCAGGAAATACACACACACACACACACTGCGTTTATGGGCAATGCCCCAAACTTAACCCTCAAATGGTTTCTTGCAAAATACATATCTATACAAACACAATTCACATGTGTTTTAGTGTGTGTGTGTCTGTGTGTTAGAAAGAGAGAGAGAGAATTAATGTGGCAAAATGTGAACAATTGGTAAGTCTGGGGCAAATATAGATAGGAAATCCTCACTTATTTTGCAATTCCTAACGTCAATCGAAATAAAGCATTACCACACGCAAAAAAATATGCTTTGGCACATGGCTACATCTGTCCCTCTCTTCCTGGGAACTCAGGTATCCTGTTTTCCAGCCCCCTTTGCAGCTGACTGAGACCACGTGACGGAGAACTAGCCAATGGAATGTGAGCCAAGACACCACTAGCTGGCCTCGTTCGGGAAAGCTTCCCATTTCCAAACTGCCGCGTTCTTTCCCTTTTGCAGCGTTCGAGGCTGCAGGTTGGAGAAGGCAGCTCCTCCAGGTGGAATGACTCCAGACTATTGAGTGGAGGAGGAAGTAAGCAGTGGTGTTACTGCACCAGGTCGGGGACCAGATGGAAGGTCATCTGTCACAGCCGCCGCATGGCCTTGACTGCCCTTCAGCTTCACGTCTTACCAATGTGCTGTAGGCTTCTCTGCCCAGGACCTTGCCTAGGTGGCTTCCTGCCCCCTAAATGCTCTCTTAGAAGGTGTTCCTTCAAGGAAGCCTGGTGCACCTACCCACAACCTGCCCGATTATTCTGTATGACGGTTATAGGCTTACAGATCTATCTTTCCCAGAAGCTTTGTTAGCTTTCTGAGGACAAGACATTGATCTTCTCCTTTTCCAAGATACCTAGCAACATGTCCAGGATACTGGGCATGATTGTTCACAAGGATAGAGGGGTGAGTTAGCTGACATCTCTCTGACATTGCTCACCACCAGCCCTGTGAACGGAAAGCGCAGTTTAAGAAGTGACCCACAGATTGTATCAATGGCTCCCCTCCCTGGCCAGCTCTTGGGCCTTGTCTTTGAGGCCCTGAGGGGGTCACCCAGGTGTCCCTTGGGAGCACTGGCTCCCTGGATTCCTGCTGGCCTTGCACTTTGGCAACAGGAAGAAATGGTGTGAAGAGGATGGTGGCTGGGGTATGTGGAGTTAGTGCTGGGGGTAGGGGAGGGGCCCTCTCTCTGAAACTAGGATTGATTACGTCAGCTTCTCACTTCACATCTCCTGTGACCAAACTAAGGAGAGAAAACCAAATGCACTGCTGTCGTCGTGTCAACTCCCACGCACAAGGACCCGATAGGCCAGCGTAGACCTGATTTGATGGGTTCCCAGACTGTGTGTCTGGGCACAGCTGTGTCTCCTGGGACAGTTGCTAAAAACATTGTGTTGCACAAATGAGAACTTGAGCCTGGGCAGGCTGACATGGGCCAGAGTGCGGAGAGAGGGTTTGGGGTGCAAAGGTGCCCCTGAGTGCAGAGGATGTACATGTGGGTGTGCATGCTTCTTCTCATCTCATGTGCTCAAATCACTTTCACCAGTTACACACGCACTTCTAAAATTAGATTTACCTAGTTTGTCAGCCATCCCACACTGCCCCCCACCCAACGTGCCTTCCCCCATTTTTCTCCCAAAGACAATATCTTTCTATGTCTTTTGCTACTTCCATGTTTGCCCCATATTTCCTAATAGCCTGTTGATACTGGCATTTCTTGGGTTTTATGTACTGTAAATACTTGGTACAAACGGGGGGTGTAGGCTGCTGTACCTTGCCATGGTCAAGGTGATGGTTGACATAGAAGCACTTACATTTGATGTTGCAGAGCAGAGATTTGGAATTGGGGAAATTTCAGCAGTTTTTAATGCCCTTTTTGTGGTAAGATTAGGTGCCTCTGTTGATATTCAGGTCAGCTTATACTAGAGTATATATGGCCTGTTTCTATTTCTCAGATGTCTGTGCTATCTAGTGACTCTCCACTGTGGACGTTGGGACTGTTTGCTTAGCTTTTCTTACGATTTCCACTAGACGAGCCTCAAATGTTCAAGTGAAAGATGTTTTCCTCTAAATATTTTCCAATCCTTGAGGTAACCTAAGGAGCCCTGATGGCCCTGTGGGATGAGCGCCAGGCTGCTGACTGCAAGGTTAGTCATTCAAACCCACTCCCCACCCCATGGGAGGGAGAGGAGGCAGTCTGCCCCGTGGAGGTTTACAGCCTTGGGAACAGACTACATGACAGTGGGTGAGGCTTGAGTCTCAAACGCAAACTCACTGACATAAAGGCAACCCCAATTCCTGGCACCCTGTCTCCATGGGTTGCTGAGACTGAAAATCTGTCGGAAGCCTCCTCTTTCTCCGCCAGAGCACCTGGGAGTCTTGAGCAGCTGGCCTTGTGGCTCGCGGTTCTAGAAGTAACCCACTACACCACCAGGGCTCCCGGGGTTTTGTTTAGGTAACTGGAAAGTATCCTCTTCTAGAGACCCTTCTCCTGGAGCTGCTGTCCTCCTGCCCTGAGCTGTGCAGCTGTCACTCATCATCTGGGGGACACCCTCAGTCTTGTCCCTGTGCTGGAGCTGCGGGGTCTCCAATTTCACATCTCTGCTCTGCAGCATCAAATGTGCTTCTATGTCAACTGTCACTTCAACCAATGGCAAGGCGCAGCAGCCTACACCCCCAGTCCTCCAGGCCCCTCCTGTTCCCTTAGGACTAGCCCTTTGCACAGTGGCATCTCTGCTGTGTGACCTTCGGCGGCCACTTAACCTCTCTGAGCCCTTTTCTTCTTCAGTTCAAAGGGGCTATCATGCCCACCTCTCGGGGCTGCTGGGTGGCTGGCCTGGAACACATGAGGTCAGCGTGTGCAAGAGCTTCGTGAAGGGCCCCCGGCAAATGCAGACAGGGAGGATTATCTGGCATTAGGAGGCTATCAGGAGCTGACAGACAATCCCGGCTGAGGTGACAACTGGCTGAGGCCAGAGCCCCACACCATCTCCCTGCTGGCAGCCCCAGCCTCAGCCCCAGGAAGCGAGATGTTCTGCCTCCCTGCCCTGGCAGCCCTGCGAATCTTTCCCTCTGGCCTGGCATCTCATCCCTGTCTTTCCCCCTGCCCCACCCCTGTGCCTGTGCCTGAAGGCAGAGGTGGGCCTGGAAAGCACCCCTCCCCCCGCCCCACATTGGGTTACAGCTCACCACATAGCCCACGGCCTTGGACCTCGGCGGCTTTGCTGGCTTCCAGGATCATGAGCCCCGAGCTGTGCAGCCACTGGATCTGAATGTGTGAAGGTGTCCGGATCACGTACATGTGGCCTGTGTCTTCGATTCTGAACCCATACCTGCTCACAGGGGGGTGCACTGGCTGTGAATCCACAGTCACCTGTGTTTGGTGGGGAGGGGGGGAGTATGTGAGAACAACCTGTCCACTCATATATTACCCACCTATCCATCCATCCACCACCCATCTGTCCATCCATCCACACATTCATTTGACAAACATTCATTAGGGCATTTGCTATCTGTCCAGTTCTGTTTCCAGCACACATAGTCAAAGATGACGTAAGAGAATCTGAAAACACTTTTTATAAACAAACATCCAAGAAACAAGGCAAGCAATGTCTCGATACCCAAAGAAACACCAACCCTTGGCTGTTCAAACCACTCTTTTCTGATTCTGGCTGTGCTCTGGCCAGTTCCTCTGAGAGATTGTCCTCTCAGCTGAGCACACCTTCTCTGGAGTAACCTTCTCCTGGGCTGACCAAGGGACACCATCTATTTGTCCCCTCACCAAAATCGCCAGTGGACTGTGAGTTTCTCAAGGATATTACATCCGATTCATCTGGAAATCTCAAGTGCCTGCCCTGGGTCTGCCATAAATGAGAACTCAATGAATGTTTCTTCAAGATACACCCAATGCTCACAAACACTTTCACATTATATGAACGAACGCCTCTCTTATGGCGCCCTGGTGGTGTGGTGGTGAAGTGTTGGACTGTGATCTGCATGGCCAGCGGTTCGGTCAGCAGCAGCTCGGCAGTGGGGGAAAGACTGGGTTTTCCACTTTTGTAAACAGGTACCGTTTCGAAAACCCATAGGGGGTAGGTATAAGTCAGCATTGACTCCGTGGCAGAGGGAGACTGCCTCTATTAAAAAGGTGAAAGTAGCTGAGCCCCGGGGGCGTAGTGGTTGTGCGCGGGACTGCGGCCCACTGGGACGGAGGTTCAATTCCGGCTCACAGGAGCAAAGGCTGAGCCTCCTACTCCCACCACCAGGGCAGTGATGCCTAAAAAAAAGGTGAAAGCAGCTGTATCACAGATTAAGAGTTCTGCTCTACAGAAATGTGAGATTAAAAAAATCAGGGGGTTAATATGGGGGTATTGACTTTATACCCATTCCCCGTAGATATCACAATTTTTTATCTCTCGTGTTGCACATAATCCAGAGCATGAATCACGGAGTCCAAGCCCAGGAGGCTGAAGGCTTTGTGACCTCAAGGACGTCCCTGGGTGGCACAATAGGTGAAGGCTGGACTCTTAACGGAAAGGTGGTGCGGCCAACTCCTTCCTGCTTCATTGATCCCATGGAGCCTCAAGTCCACTCTGCACACTCGGGGTCATGCTGAGTCAGGGCAACCACATGATTATAGTCCCTCCTTCCCTCAAAGCAGCATTCTGCTTTATTAACCACTTTGTGGGTGATCTAGAATGGGGTCCTCAAACTTTTTAAACAGGGTGCCACTGTCCTTCAGACTGTGGGAGGGCCTGGATATAGTGGGGGAAAAACACAACTATGAACAAATTCACTGCGGGCCCAGGATGAGTCGGCTGCTAAGCAGAATGGGCAGTGGCAGCCAAAACAACCGGTGGCCGGATAAATGTCCTCGTCGTCGGGCTGCATGTGGCTTGCAGACCGAAGTTTGAGGACGCCTGATCTAGAACATAAACTACAGTAGTACCCAGTGGACCAACTCAATGTGTTTCAAATTTGTGTTCGAACCCCCAAAAGTTTGAGAAATAATTAAAAAGCAAATAATTGGTTCTAAAGACCTAAAATGACATGTGTAAATCACTGCAGAGGCTGGTGCCCTCAAATATCACTTCTCGGATACACTGTTGTCATCTAGTTGTTTTTGATGTATCCAAACTCATAGCCACTTTTCAACTTCTTCCATGGTTCTTTGTTTCGTGGTGAACCATTGTCATACCTTTTGTTACATTAGCTGCTGTAATCATCCCCACCTCACCCCCAGTGTTAACATAGTCGTGTTGGAGTCAGTGGCCTAATCAGACAAGCAGAGACCCAATTCAAACTTCCCGATGATTTCTTTCTTTAGTTCTGTCGTGGTTCTAGGCTTTCTTCTCAGCTTTATTGCTGGCATCACTGACTTCCTTTGGAGGCCACGTTATCCTTTGATGGTTACGTTATTCTGCAATGCAGAGAAGCCCAGGCACGGCTGTTCTGTGGCTCTGTCTGAGCAAGAGGGACGCTGAGACTGGCTAAGGCACCACCCCCTTGTGTCCAAGGCTCCCTCTCAGCCTGTAACAGGCATGTTTTCAAATCTGATTTTGATTCAACTATCAAGCAAAATGATGAGTACCGAGCCGATTTTTATTTTCGAATTTTGCTGTCGGAGTAGTGGAAAGTTTGAGTGTGCCAAGTACAGAGCACCCTAGCCCCAAGCTCAGAAGACTATGTGCCCTTGGGAGGAGCAAGGTAGCTAGTGCCTCCGAATGGGGGACCCACCTGCCCCACACAGGGTCGGACCTCGCTGGACTCCCTGCCCCCTTGACAGAGAGACCCTTCATCTGATGAAACTTACACATGAGGCCCCCGGCAGTGTGGCAAGGCCCTAGTAGCGTGCTCACCCAGCCATCATTTTTAACTTTAACAATTGCAAAAAAAAAGTTCATTATTTTGAAGAGCAGTGCCCCTTGCCATGCCGGCTTCCTCTCTCACATGCGCTCTCCTGGGATGCTTCTTTCCTGGACATTCGCGAGGAGCCATCATCCTGAACAGTATAGTCACTTCTGAGTTGACCATGACTCTTCCATGGACCTGACTTTGTATTCAGGAGCCCTGCGGGGCAATGGCTGTGTGCTCAGCTGGTCAAGGAAAGGCTAGTTGTTTGAGCCCGCCCACCCAGTGGCTCTGCAGGAAAGAGGGAATCTGGCCCCAGAAAACTCTTTGGGGCGGAGCTCCTCAGTCAGACAGGGTCTCCGTACTCCCCCGGCGCTCGATGACAACAACTTTGTGTGGGAATCTCTGGATGGCGCAAACGGTTAACGCAGCTCAGAACTGTAGGGGGGAGATTCATGTCCACCCGTAAGTGTCCTGGGAGAAGAGGCTGGTGACCTCCTTATGGAAAACCAGCTACGAAGAGCTGAATTGGGTCCCTTGAAAATATGTGTTGTCATTCCCAACCTATGGTTTGAATGCCGCTGGGATGGGCTCTCCGTGCTGCCATGAGAGCTGGGGTGCTGCTGGCTGTGTCTGAGTCCGTCTCACCAGGGATATCAAAGAAGCAGAAGAAACACACACACACACACACACACACACACACGCACCACTTTCATGAACATTGCCCAAAAGCTGAAGGACCTTCCTCCAGCGCCAACAGGCAGAGAAAGCCGCCCCTGGGGCCAGCATCCTGTAATCCTAGCCATCGAGTTTTCTAACTGTGAGAAAATGAGATGTTTGTCAAAACCTCCTGGGTGGTCTTTCTGCCATAAAGATCTTCAGCCCCTAAAGATCCTTCCCCGTGCAGTTCTACTCTGCCCCTCGGGGGTACTGTGAGCCGGAGCCAACTTGATGGGCCACTGGCGGAACTTTGTAGTCTTTCTATTGAAGAGGGGTCCCTCCTCACCTGTCCCTCCCACCACCCTACCACCCTGGACGCCCTGCTGCCTGGTGCTGTGCTGCCCAGCCCTAGTGGGCCAGCCTTCGGATGCGCTCACCTTCCGGTTGAAGCGGTCGATGGTGACCTGATGTCCCAGGTGAGTCACATTCAGCATCACCAGGCAGAAGGGCGGCCAGTTGAGGTGGCCCTGCAGAGAGAGCCCCACGCATCAACCTGGAGCCCAGGCGCAGCAAGCGTGAGCACCGCCTCCCCTCCCCGCTATGCCGGGGCATCCATCATAGCTGTGTAGACAGTGCACAGTGCTAGTTCCACACAGGGAAGGGGACCGCCTCCTTCCATCCTCCTGCCAATGGGGGCATCTCAGTGGAGCGTCCCCTGCTGCTGTCCCCCCACTGCTCCGGGGAGACACTCTGCCCTCCAGGGCCCTCTCAGTCTGCCCTGGACCAGTAGAACTGGCTAGGGCGACTGCGCAGGCCTTAGAAAGGGCCAGGAGGTGGCAGACCCCACCTAACCCTTTCTTCAGAGCTGCGAGGTGGTGCCCTTGCCAGGAGACTCCACAGGAAGCTGTTATTGGGACTGCATGTGTGCCCTGGCCCCTGGGACCCCTCAAGTCCCAACACACACACCCCTCGAACCCCAGGGTCCCAGCAGGAGAGGAAACCAGGGCAGTCACCAGGTTGGCACTTTTGCAGTCGAGGACGTGGACAGTGACAATCTCGTCTGGGCTCTGGCTGAGGATGGAAATGGCCTCCTTGAACAGGGCAACGTAGCTCCCATCGAAGGTCACAAAGCTCAGGTCAGGGAAAATGGAGCATCGACCTGGGGAGGGCAGGGGTGAGAAGAGGTCAAGGCCACAGGGTTCAGGCCAGGGGTCACAGGGTAGGAAATCTATGGGGTCAGGATTTCACTGAGAGCGGAGGTCCATGGGAGGGCTCCCTGCGAGGACCAGAGAGGTTGTGGCTGGCACCAGGACTCACAGGCACACTCCCAGAGCGGGCAGCAGTGGTCCCCACCCACTCGCATGGCAAAGCCCAGGACCCCACAGCGGGGGGGCCTAGCACCGTGGGGACAGTGCTGAGTCTGGTTCACACGGATCAACTGGCCATCCAGACAGATGTGGCGGACGCAGTCTTGCTCGGCGATTGGCTGAGGACAGAGGGAGGAGGGGACTGTATAAGTGCCACCCTAGAGGCCAGAGCCACCTACTCTGTCCCCCCCACCACCATCACTCCACCCCCAGGCTATGCAGATGGTGTTAAGAGTCCCCTCCCAGTGTGGGCTTTTCTGGGCAAAGGGCCTGTGCCTCTAACCACCCAACAGACACCCCTCCCCCACTCCCATCCCCTGGATCCAGGGGCTGGACCCTGGGGAGACCTAGAGTCTGGGGTCCTGGATCTCTGAGCCCTCTGCGTGGCTGCCTGACCTGCTCAGAGAGTTCCAGGGACGCCAATGTGAATGCTCACCAACTCATACGCATGGAAACCCGGGCATAGCTGACACGACACGTGGCCCATGTGCCCGAGGCTGCTATGCCCATACGCAGAACACATGCTCACACCGGCTCACCGCCACGTACACACGGGCGGCCAGAGCCAGTCACTCACCACGCAGGCGTCGGATGTGTTTGTCTCCGTGTCGGCCACCCAGGCCTCAGCCGCGCCCTCAGGAATGCTTTTGGCTGGCGCCGAGCGCTCGGACTGCTCAGTGGTGGCCTCTCCCACTGGCCCTGCAGGGGGTTGAGGTCCTGCCGAAGTGCCGTGGGCAGCAGCCAGCTGAGGACGTAGAACCAGCAAGCTCTCCCTAGAGGCGGTGGACACTTGGCTCGGAGCATACGATGTGGGCACTGGTGGCACGGAGCCAGCTCGGGGACCCTCAGCCTCAGTCACCCAGGCAGTGGGCGTGTGGCCCAGAGCTGCTATGAGCTCTGTGGGCCCACCTTGCTGGACCGAGCCATGCACCAACGTGGACAGAGCCCCGGGCTCAGACAGCGCGGCCCTCTTCCCTGTGGTGCTCTCTGCTGGGGCGACAGAAACTGCAGAGGCCACCCCCTCAGCTATCGCCACAGCTCCGACAGTTGACAGCGTGGCCCCCAGGAGCAGGCCTGGAGCCAGACCTGTTGTCTGGGCAGCTGTATGACTGGGTGGGTGTCCCGGGGCCAGGAGAGCCGGGCTGAGTGGCAGGGCTGGCCTGAGTGTCTGAATGTCTGTGGCCATGGCCAGAGATGTGGCCTGCTGCTGGCGTGGAGTGGTGGTGCCGGAACCTTTGGGGCCAGGTGTGGCCACTGGGGCAGAGGTCCCCACCTTGGCCAGAGGCAGGCTGGTGTCAGGAGGGAGGCCTGCAAGGAGCTGGGATGGCCGAGTCGAGTCCAGGGACTTGGAGGGGGTGGCACCCAGCCCTTGAGCAACTGTGGGCCGGCTGGCAGCAGCTAGGGCCCCAGGAGGCAGAACCAGAGTTCCAGTGGTGGAGGTGGTGGAGGTGGTGGTGGTGGTGGAGGTGGTGGAGGTGGTGGTGGCATGCTGGGCGGGGTGGGGTGGAGCAGTGGAGGAGGGGCTTGGCTGTGGTGGGTGCCCCAGCTGCCCATGCCCGGATTCAACCTTCTCAGAGGACGGCATGACCTCCACTCTCTTGGTTGTGACAGGATGGAGAGGAGCCAAGGGTGGGGGGCTGCTGGGCGTAGAGAGACTCTGGGGCAGGGTAGGCGGGGGGCCCCCTGTTCTGTGTGTGACCTTGGCTAGGGCGGCTGTCAGCAGGGTTTTGTGGGACCCCAAAGAGATGGCGGGCCTGGTGGTCACTGTGGGGGAAGCCTCTGGCTTAGAGGGGCTTGCTGGCCACCCCAGGCTGGAGAAGGACTGCAGGGGCGTGGTCCTCACGGGCCAGGGGCCGTGGCTGGGCACCGTCACGGCTTTGGTCAGGAGTGGGAAGCGAGGCACGGGGGGCGACCGAGAGGAGACTGTAACGTTGCTGCTCTCTGTGAGGGTCACGGTCACCTTGAGGGTCTCCGCAGCACCGGATCCTGAACCCGGGGTGGGTTTTTGTGGTGCTGGCTGGAGGGATGGGGACTGTGGGGTGTGGAGCGCGGCCGACTGGCCATCGGGTGCTCCCTGGCTGGTGGGACCCTCTGTGGGTTGGGCGGGGAGATAGGATGTGGGGAGCCCCTGCAGCTGCTGCAGGGTGGACAGGGTGGAGCCTGGAGCTGGTGCTGGCCCCTCAGTGGCTGCCGGTGGGCTTGGGGCCGTGGGGAGGGGAGCAGCTGTGGGGTGGACTGGCCTGTGGGGTGGGGTTGTGAGAGTTTTCTGTGGGAGGGGCAGCTCCTGGACACCAGGGGTGGACAGCTCTTGTCTGGGCGGCTGGGTCTCGTTGCCCGGGGTCTCTGTGGGGACCCAGACCACTGGATCCACACCTGGGGAAAGTGACAGAGAAGTTCAGGCAGGTGGGGATGGCGGCCTCAGAGGGCCTTTCTCCACCAGGTAGGGCAGCGATGATTGGGTCCCTGTGAGCCCAGGGGAAAGCTGCTGCCAACTTACCCAGGCAGTCATCTCGACTGAGGCTCCATCCCCCAGCCATGGGTCAGTGGGTCTCACCCTGAGCCCACAGCCGGCTCGGCACCTGGCTACCTGGTGCTCTCGCTCAGGACCCTGAGCCAGTACACACCCACTCAAGGCCTGTGTTTCCCTCCATGCAAGGAAGGCCTCCTGACCCCTATGCTGACTCTGCTTCCCCAGGGTGCTGGGGTGCTGCCCAGTAAATCCTAGGGATTACAGCAAACGGCGGGAGGGATGAAATGTGGGGGGAGGGGGGACACTCACAGTCTTCCAGATAGACGCATCTCCGTGTGACTTCATCCAGGACCCTGGGGGCGGGGCACGCGGGGACACAGCCTTCCACCCTGCCAACAGAGCGGGGACAGTTAGCAGTCTGTGGCAGGACCACCCGCTCTTTTCTGAAAGAGCACAGGGCTCTCCTTTGCATAACGTACACCCGCGTGTGTTTTCTTATCATGTACACGCGTGAGTCTCCATTAAGACACTGGCACACAAGGATTTCGGCGCATGCTACCCAAACCTGCACGAGGCTCACTCTGACCAGGCAACACGTGAGCAAGATTTGGTTATACACATGCATGTGCAAGCATTCACATGAACCCATGTATGCCCCCACATATGTGCTGTCTCACACAGCTTCGCACACCCATCCAAGCAGGCAGGGCTCAAAGCAGTCACAAACACATGTATAAACATAGACACCCACACAATCAGTGTAGACACCACCCTTGGACACACAGCTGCACACAGCACTAAACACACACAGCCTGTACATGTTGTGTGCACACACACACACACACACATCTCTGTGACATGCACAGCATCCACAAACAGATGTGCACATACAGCCATATTAAGGCACAGTCACTCTGCTACCCACCTTCTCACAGTGCATGAAACACACACACACATCGATGCACGTGAGTACAGGCAGTCCCGGATTACAAACAAGTTCCTCAATCTGTCTCTCAGCCGAATGGGTCTCCAAATCTGAACAGCCCATATCAAACGCCAATGCTTATCTTGGTCTTTAGTTTCTGATGCCCTCTCTGTGCACAGGAAACATTAGATGCCTCCAGATACACTGGAGCATCTTTGACATCGTGCCACCAAACCAGAACCCAGACTCACTGCCATCGAGTGGATGCTGACACACTGTGAGGCTAGAGGACTGGGCAGAACTGCCCCTGTGAGTTTCTGAGATGGTAACTGATTACGGGAATAGCAAGCCCCATCTTCCTCCTCAGAAATGGCTGGTGGTTTTGAACTGCCGACCTTACAGTTACAGCCCACTCATCACCACTGCGCCACCAGGGCCACAGCAGCAACAACAACAATATTTTGATATGTGTCACAAAATAGCATCCATCTGTTATTACAAGCCATCCTATATACCTTGAATCTTTAATGTTTTTTACAGAGGCCAGATCATAAGTGAACTGGAAAGGCCTAACTTGGAAATCTATGGCCCAGAGGCCACACACACACCTCTGTTCACAGACTGCACACACACAGGCCCATTCACACAGTGAGATAAGCTTGCACCCAGGCCTGCTCAGACACACGGGTGTCCATACCTGGGCTCCTGCCTGCTTACCTGGGCACCTCCTGGCAGCTGGCTGCCTGTGGATCTCGGCAGGTTTGGAAGCAGGGGCTGGCACAGGCGTCATATCGCCACTCACAGACAGGGTAGGCAGCCCCCGAGGGCTTGACACCTGGAAGGCAACCACCCCAGGGCCCTAGACTGAGACAGCACCAACTAGTTCCAGGTCAAGTGCCAGAGGGCAGAGGTCATCCCAGGCCACCCTGTGTCTTCCCTGTACCATGGACTAGACCTTGAAGAAAATGAAAGAGCCAACCCAAAGGGAAACAAGGGCACAAGGTCTTCCAGGTGGGGACTTGGGGGCTTGGGGTTGGGGCTGCAGACTTTGGGGGGGGGGGGGGTGGAGGCCACAGCAGGGTTGGAGCTGGGCCTGGAGAGTGGCCAGAGGACATTTGGACCTCTTGCCCTGAGACCAGGCTTAGCGGCACCCAGGACTCGGTCTCCATGCCCTGGTAAGGTTTCTGTAGCCCTTGAGGGGTGAGGTGAGGCACTACAGGGCAGGTCCCTTCTCTCAGTCCCAGACCTCCTGGCCATCTGCAAAGAAGGAAGCTGCTTCCCGCCACCTCCACCCCACCCTGCCCTCTTCTTCCCAGAGGGCCGTCCTGAGGCGCCCTTTTGGTAAGCTGGCCTTCAACTCGGAGGGTGTGGTTGATCGGACCACTGCCCACGTTCTGTAGCTGGGGCAACCAGAGTCACATTCATAGCAACGCCAGCCATCCCCCGTGCGCTCGCTCAGTCATCCTCACGGCAGTCCTGTGAGGCAGCCACCGTGAGGGTCCCATTCTGTAGATGAAAAAACGGGGTCGCAGAAGACGCGAGGAGCCTCTCCAGGGGAGACTTTGCTGGAAGAAACTTGGAGGCTAGTGCTTTGGTAAGTGAGGGGTCCTCAGGAGGTGGCCCGTGGGGGGCTGAAAGGTCACAGGTCAGCCCCCAGACAGAACGAGGAGGTGGGGTCTTACAGGTGAGGCAGCCCCACATAGCAGCTTCTCCAGGTTCCCTGATTGCCACGCAGCGTCCACAAAGAACCTCAGGACCAAGAACCGACATTGCCAATTGGGGATCAGGTGGGAGGGGGGGACAACTACAGTGTGCCAGGCCCTGAGGATATAGAGACAGCCCATCGTCACAACAACCTTATGAAGCAAACACTCCTGTCGCACAGGGGAGTTAACAAAGACGAGGAAATGGGGGTTCTCCTCCAACATCAGAATTGGGATCTGGAGCCATCAGGCCGGTACCCTTCTGCCTGGTGCATTCTGGAAAGGAGCACATGCCAGCATTCCTATCCTGGACGAGTCTCCCCATCCCGGGCAGTGGCAGAGCTAAGCGGGGGTGGGCCTCGGTAAACATAGACACACGATGTCAGGATGCGTGTGCCCCGCCTTGAAAGCAGGCTACGGCCTAGATAAGCTGAAGAGGCTGGCTGGGGAGACCTATGCGCACCTGTGCGTGGGCCCCTTCCTCCAGCGGGTACAGGCAGACCTGTGCGTCAGCTGTACAGAGAGGCCAGGTTGAAGCAATAAAAAAAGGATGATTGTTTCCTCCAGGGCCCAGCTGAGAAGAAATTACGCTGGGGGGCAAACACACGTGGCAGAGAGGGTGGCAAAGCCCAGAAGCCCCCTTCGCCTTGGTGGAAAGTCAGGGAGCCGCCCCATCCATGTCCAGGCAGAAGAGGGTCCCCTGGTGACTCCTTGGTGGCCAGAGGGCAGTCTTTGTACTCCTCAGGCAGGCATGTGTTCCCATCAGCAAGAAACCTGAGTCTCCGGCCATGCCAGCTGCGGCCAGGACAGCTTCCCTTTCACTTCCACAAAGGCCATGATATTTTTAGATCTTGTGGTTGGCCTGGGGCCGGAGGCGGGGCCCAGGAAAGCGTCCAGGAGCTGGCTGAGCCTCAGGCCACGCTGTCCAGGGCTCTGTCGTTGGCTCACCTTCTATCTCAGGGGTGGTGCTGCGTGGCCTCCTTGGGCCAGGACAAGGAGAGTGCTCCTGAGTCAGGGGAAGGGAGGGGCGCAACTGGAGGACTGGGATGAGGAGAGGGCAGGGCAGGGAGTTGAGTGAGGAGAGGAGAGGGTTCGAGGGCAGCCGCAGGGTGGATACCTACCCAGAAGGCGGAAAAGCATGTTCCGGCGGAAGGCCGCTGTGTGCTCATACAGCCGCAGGACCAGGCTGGGGCCCACCCCATAAAGGAAGGAGCCAGGCTGCGCCAGGGACTCCAGTGCTACCAGGCCAGCCTGCCATGTCCCCCGGTGCAGTGAGAAGGTGGCATGGTGGTAGAAGGCATCGCTGGCCTGCCACTTAGCCAGCTCCAGGGACCCATTGGCTGTGACATGGAGGAAGAAGTTGGGCCTGTCTGCTGCCTCCAGGGATACTGCGTCAGGATCTGCAATGAGCCACGTGGTCCAGGTCAACAGAGGGTGGGATCCAGATGGCGGAGCAAGAGGGTGTCAGGCAACATCCAGGCTACATCTCCGCTCTCAACATCGCGCGCTCTCTCTCTCTCTTTCTCTCTCTCTCTCTCTCTCTCTCTCTCCAGGTTGGCTGAGTCCACTACTCCAGCTTGCCTGCCGGTCTCCCCGCTGCCCACACACTGTGCCTGCAGGCTGCTTCCTGACACACACGAGCTCTGGCTGAGAGGCTGTGGTGGTTAGCGGCTGTCGAGTGGACTCTGGCTCATGCCATGGGTGCCAAGCAGAACCACTTAGAGACCATACAGTTTCCAAGGCTGAACCTTTGGGGGGGCAGGTCAGCAGGCCCCATTCCCGTGATGCACGGCTGGGCCTTGGCTGGGTTTGAACAGGCCACCTTTCGGTTAGGAGTCCAGCGCTTAACCCCTTGCCCCACCCAAGAACGCCTCCACTCTCAAGTAGAGGAGAATTCAAGAAGACATCCTCAGAGAGGAGCCTAAACTCAGATCTTGAAGGGGCAAAGTCCTGAGCCCTGCATTTCTCCTGAAGCATTCATTGACTTCCACCTTCCACTCTTGGTATCTTGCTGATTTGTGATGTGGGCAGCCATAGGAGTTCGGATAAAGGAGTCTAGAACCCGCAGGCCACCTGCTACCGGCTGCGCTGAGGGGGGAACTCAGGGTTTACTATTCCCCCAAGAGTTACAGCCATGGAAACTCACGGGGCCACTTGACAGGGCGGCTGTGGGTCGGCACCGACTCGATGACAGCAAGTTTGCAGGCCAGAGCAATTTACAGCATCTCTCTGAGCCTCAGTTCGCTGGTGAGACAATTATGAAACTCAAACCTCTGTCTCCTGCAGCCGCCACTCGCCTGTCTGTTCGACATAGTTCGATGGCCTGTGGACTGCTGAAAACTAGGCCACTGGGACTTCAAAAACCAGCAGGACCATCTCTGACAGACAGTTTTCAACGGAGCTTCCAGAAGAGGACAGACTAGGAAGGAGAACCTGGCCATCGACTTCTCAAGTACTGGCCAGCGGAAACCGTGCGCAGGACAGAGGGACACACGTCGTCTGAGATGGTGCCGGAAGGTGGGCCTCTCAGGTTGCACGGCACTTAAAATGTGGCTGCGAAAGAGCCGCTGCCCCAAAATGGAGTCGACCTTTGTGACCTGGTTGGAGTGAAGCTCGTGGGCCTTTAACCTGCTGACCTGTCATGACTCAAGATGGAAAGAAGCAACCGCAAGAGTGCAGTGATCACGGCAAAGCGGCGTGCACAAAGTGTGATGTCAGGGAAACCGGACGTCAGCAAGAATCCAGCGGGACTCATGAAGATGGATATCCTAGACTGTCATGAACTAGACTCAACTGGTCTTAGCCATCTTGAGTTGGAAAATCAGATGGTTTAGTATATCGGAAATGAAACATGGAAGGATATTGGCATCACATTCATCATCACAAAGAACATCCCAATTCCCATCTTAAAGCAAAACGTTGTCAGAGATAAGATAATGTATGCACATCTGCAGGGCAGACCAGGTAATAATCCCATTCACATGAACATGCCAGCCATGAATGCCAACGTTGAAGAGATCACAGATTTTTACCAACTTTTAAAGGTTGAAATTATGGTTTTTTTCAACACCATAGACAGCCACATATGAGTACATGTGGACCTCACCAGATGAAACATATAGGAATCAAACCATCTGTGGAAAAAGACAATGGAGAAGTTCAACATCATCAGCCAGAAAAAGGCAAGGTGGCGATAGTGGAATAGACCATCAATCACCCAGATATAAGTTCAAGTTGACACTGAAATTAATTTTTAAAAATCCACAAGGGCAAAGTACAACCTTGAACACAGCTCTCTCGAGAAGAGGTCCGATACACTGAACATTAATGATTGAACACCAGATACGTACTGAAATGACATCAATTGAACACCAGATACGTACTGAGATGACATCAAAGACATCATACACAAGGAAGGCAAAAATTATTGAAGAAAGAAAGAACCAAAGTGAATGCCAGAAGATGGTCCAAAACTTCATCTTGAACACAGAGCAGCTAACATGAACGGAAGAAGCACTCATGTAAAAGAACTGAACAAAACATTCAAAGGACAGCTAGAGAAGACAAACTAACGTATTGTAACGAAACATGTAAAGACCTGGAATTAGAAAACAAAAGGGGAACAGCGTGCCTGGCATTTCTTATGACTGAAAAAAAAAAGTCCAAGCCTCAAGATGCAACATTGAAGGATTCTATGGGTAAAATAATAAATGATGCAGGGTGTTTAAAAAGAAGATGGAATACACAGATTCATCGTACCCAAAAGAAATGGTTGTAGTAGTTACATAATCTGTTGACAAGTTGAGCCTATTAAGAGTGATGGGGTGGAGTTTAGCCTGTCAGTCAGATCATAGATTGATGACCTCATTTGGTGGCACTACAGAGATGAATAGCTCTGTGGAGGCGGGACACATACACTCCTTCCCTGTGAGACATTCCTGTTGAAAGCCACATGGAGACACAGTGATAGAGACAGGGCCCTGGAGCTGGGGGAGCCACATGGAGACCTACTCAAGCGCTGAGATGTTTCCACTGGATCCACAAGACTTTCCACCCACTGGCCTGTAATCTTCCTGCATTAAGCGTCATTGCATGTGTTGCAGGAGTCTGAAGAGAAACTTATAGACTGGTATCAGACACATGGGCTAATACTGGACTTACGGGCTTGATATGGACAGGGCTAGGATGTTTTCTTGATATCCAAAAACTCTTTATATGAAGCTCTTTTTTATACACATATGAGTGTCTGTGGATTTGTTTCTTTAGCCTACCTGAACTATCAGCTGGTTGGTGTTCAACCATTCCAGATTACATATACATGTTAAGCAATGGTAATAAAAGGAAATCCAAGCTACTCTGAAGGCATTGGCAAAAAACCAAAGTCTAGAAATCGGTGAACTACCAACTGAGATGCTTCAACAAACATGCAAAATTGAGAGGTCTCCACAATCAGATGCAACACTGGAAGTACTTATGTGCCTATGCCAAGTAATATGGAAGATAGGGACCTGACTAGCTGATTGCAAGAGATACCTATGTGCGCCCATTCCAAGGAAAGGTGGTCCTAAGGAATGCAGGAATTACTGAACAATATTATTAATGCCCTACATAAGTAAAATTTTGCTGGAGATAATTCCAAATCAGTTGCAGAAGGACATCACAAGGGAACTTCCAGAAACTCGAGCCAGACTCAGAAGAGAATGTGGAAGAAGGCATGTCCCTGCTGAATGGACCTTGGTAAAATGACAGCGCTTTGAGACGAGGTCTACCTGGTGCTTTGTTGGTTAGGTAAACTATGTCATAGCACCTTATAAGAAGAAGATTAAGAT
>PVJH01029173.1:0-26380 GCA_004026705.1 Nesogale talazaci | reverse complement strand
GGAGAAACCCAAAGCTTTTATAGCCTATTTTAGGCGTGGCTCTATGCGATTGGTGCAGAGGCTCTATTGCATCACCAGATATACTCGAGCATGCGCAGTGCTACTTGTTTACCACCTACAGGCTAAGCGTCAGGGTGCGGCCAGGCGCCATCTTGTAATGGCGGGCGCTGTTTTGTAAAGGTTTGGCTTCCACAAGTATGAAGCAAGGTATAACATTGCTGATGTCAGATAGATCTTGGTTGAAACCAGAGAATTCCAGAAAGATGTTTACTTGTGTTTTACTGATTATGCAAAGGCATTTGTGATAGATAAGCCTGTTGTGGGTGTGTTGTGACAACATGGCCAATGAACACAACTGAAAGGTGGAGATAGAAATGTTTGGGTGGGCCCCACCCTTGCACTCTTGCTCTTGAATCTTGGGACAAGCTGGCTGCCTTATTCCACCTGTGCCTCAATCTCCAAGCAACACTACCTGTGGAACACCTAATGGGTATACTTGGTTGCTGTGAGTTGAGGTTCCTTCAAGCCCCGCTTCGCCCCGCTCCTAGAATATACATCTCTTAAACTGGGGATAGTACGGTGGTTATGAGTTTGTCGGCTCACTGCATGATCAGTAGTTTGAAATCACTAGCCACTTCTGGAGTGAAAGACGATACTTTCTACTCCAGTCAAGAGTTACTGCTTTGGAAACCCACAGGGGTAGTTTTACTCTATTGGGCAGGGTCACTATGCATCAGAATTGACTGGAAAGCAGTCAGTTCTGGAGTTGCTGATCAGGAGCGATCAAACCTTGGAAACGGAGGAGCAGCAAAAAAAAAAAAAAAAAAAGGAAGACACTCATTGACACAGTGGCTGCAACAATGGATTTAGCATAAAAACAATTGCCAAGGTGGCACAGGCCAGGGACACTTGACAGCACCTAACAGTAGCAGATACTTCAAGGAGCTTTGGTAGTGCAGTGGACGATGTATTGGATTGATTGCTAAACCCCAAAGTCAGTGGTTCGGATCCACCAGCTACTCTTAGAAAGAAGGAGCAGGCTTTTCATTCCTGTAAAGACTTCTATGCTTGGGGACCTATACAGTCACCATGCGTCAGAATCAACTCAATGACAATGCATAAAGCTAGTTCTTCATGGAAAAAGGATGATGTCATCTGTCCCCTTAAAGACTAAAGATGGAGTGCCCCGAAATCCCAGGGATCCATTCCACTCTCTTCCACAGGGTTGCTATTGGAATCAACTCAATACTAATGGGTTATAGATATTTCTTGGAATTCTAGTGGTGCACTCGCTAATCATTGGGACGGTCCCAGGAAGGGGGGCGGTTTGAATTCACTATTCTCTGTGTGGGCACAGGAGAAGGATACCTAATTACATTAAGACGGAAAGTCTCAGAAACCTGAATAGCAGTTTTACGCTGTCCTCTAAGGTGTCTGTGGGTTTTGGGGAGAGGTGGATTGACTGGACAGGGTACTGAAAACTGTTGAGCTCCAAAGGGTCTGTGTGTGGTAGAGGGAAAGAGACAAGGCCTGTATAGCTATAATGGGTGTATGGGCCAGGGATGAACCAGGCAGTCCCCTGGACTGGACAGTTCTCTAGACTGGCAGCCCCCTGAAGCAGACAGTCCCTTGTATCCCTTTGCGTCAGCCTCATTACAACCTGCTGAACTTTGTAAACCCTTCCTCTTGCATTTCACAGAGCTTATCTCCCTGAAGCGCACAACCCCTTCACAGAACTTATCTCTCAGGCCGAGTCTGTACAGCCTCTTCCCTCAGGGTTCTAGGAGGCAGATCTATGTTTTCACAAACCTATCCTGATTCAGACCCTGCAACATCAAAAAGCCTCATCCCCTTATCAGTTCATATGTCCTTGGCTCAAGTCCTATATATGATCCACTACCTCACTGTCGTGTGCGGCTTCCCTGGCCTAACTCTCAGGCCTTGGGACCGCCCAGGAGCTCAAGATGCTTCTCTCTCTCTCTCTCTCTCTCTCTCTCTCTCTCTCTCTGTTGTCCCTTCTCTGCCCCAAAATTCCTTTACTACCTTCAATAAACCTATATATTTACCTTTAATCCCTATCTGAGCTCTGTTTCCTTCTTGTGGCTCCATCTCAACCTCTCAATAGGATGAGAGACAAAGAGGAGACTTCTCAGTTTTGCACAGGCAGCTTGTTCTTCATGGAAGAGGGGTCAACATGGGTACGTTTGTGGGGCATTAACAGGGTTGCCCCAACAGGTATCCCTTCATAGAGATGTCCGAGTCTAGCAACAGCCCCTGCCCCTTCCCTCGTAACTTGCGTTCCCGGGGCTAGCCACTTTCTGAGAAGTATTTACCCCCCACCCAGCCCCTGACCTTTTGCAATTGCCCAATGCCACAGGGGGAACGACTCAACCGTCTCGTACACCCTGACCCTCCCTGTTTTAGAAAGAATAGCCTGACCTTTTGTGGACCAACAGGGGGGTATAAAAATTCTCCTCTGCCTTGACTGGGCACGGCTTCATCAGCTTGCTTCCCCACAAGCTGTTGAACCCATCCGCTTGCTCCCAATAAAGCCGGCTTCAATTTCTAATTTGGACTCTTCCTTTGTTTCACGCACAAAATTCCTAACAAGAGAGTTTGTAGGTATCGTAAGGCGTGTGAATGAAGACTACGGACCCACCTCTCAAGACAAGTCTGGTGGGTGTGGCCATGTTTGCCTGTCTTAGGTTGGCATCCTGCACTGTGGCGAGGGATCTTGGGCATGGCTGGGTTTCTAGGCCTTGACCTTGCCCCTCAAGGAACATGCTAATGCAGATGGAGGGAGGGTGATTGCTGGCAGAGGCAGGCTCACAGGTGAATGTTATTCTATGGGATGACTTTCACATGGTGTCTAGTGAAAACAAAAGAGCAGAAGAGCAATCTAAGGGATGAGGCGAGTGAGAAAGATTCTAAGGAAAAATAATAGGACATTTAGTAAGAAGAGCTAATACAAGGTGCATATCTTTTTCAGGGAGCCACCCAGGGGGTGTAGCAAGCCCTGGCTCCCTTCCCTCTTCCATTCACCAGAAGTTCCAAGGAGAGCTCTCCCTTGATTTCTGTTGTTCTTCTTTGCACCCTCCAATGTGCACTCTCTGCCTACATGGTGGCCTTCTCGGAGGCTCAGGGAACCCAACAGAATTGTTCTCGAGGCCCATTCTCACATTGCCTGGCAGTTAGCTGGTTTCAAAGTTACACCGCTCCCAAGCTTCCCCCTCTTCGGACCTTCCTCTTCCTGGCTGCTTCTTGGCCATCTTGCTGTTTCCTCCTGGGATTGTGTGTACAGAATCTCTCCCACTCCTCTTCTCTCTGCACGGCTGCTTTCCTGGCTTCCCACTCTGGCTGTCACCTACTGCTTACACTGCTCATGTTGAGCAAGAAGGCCATGGTTGGTTTGCAAATATGTTTTCTCAATGGCCTCCTTCTGCTTCCCCTACCGATCTCCATGCTCAGTGCATTTCTTGAACTTTCTGCTTGAAGTTCTGTCACCTAAGATCATTTTTTGGTGTCTATTTTACATCTTGATTTTCTGTTGTCAGGGGAGGGGGGGAGTGACCATGACTCATGCAACTAAGGCTCCATATTTAATAACATTCAAAATGCTTATACCTTAGAGCCAGGATGGATTGACCTGTGACATTTGTCAGCAAGCTAATAATATTCATGAAAGTCATAGAAAGTACTGTGTAACAGGCAATACCCACTGATTATTATTTTTTTTATTCCTCAGCCCAAACTAGGTAAAAAACCCTGCATGTAATTAAAGATGCCTACAAATATCAAACACCACATATTATGCTTAGTTATGAATCATTAAATAATGTGGATGAACATTAATTAAGGCCAAAGACCAGATTCTCCATACTAAAAGGGGACCTCATCACAAGGTTGGATATATAGCTTACCCCCCTGTGAGACGAACAACAGAAATATGGGTGAAGGGAGACAAAGGACAGTGTAAAACACAAATTAATAATAATAATAATAATAATATAAAACTGATCAAGGATTCAAGAGGGTGGGAGGATAGGGGAATGAAAAGAGAGGAGATGATACCAAGGGCTGAAGTAGAAAGAAAATGTTTTGGAAATGTTGATGGTAACATACGTACAAGTGTGCTTAATACAATTGAATGATGGATTGTGATAAGATTTGCAAGATCCTCCAAATACAATGATTGATAATAATAAAAAAGAAATTGAAAAATAAAAAAGAGATAGAACTTTCTAAACAAAGCAAGAGAAAATGTATTATAAAATTTAAATATTGTCAGGGAAGAGGCAAAACTGCAGGTGATGTCTATCTAAAACAAAGCAAAAGCAAAGCAAGGAAATGAATCAAGCAATTTAAAAAATTTATCAGAAAAATGTATTGGGACATTTTTAAAGAAGTGCTAATAAGCCTCTGAAGTTGGTGTGGTGATGATTTCACAAATCTTAATATGATTGAACTATTGAATTGCTTGATATATGACTTATGTATCAATAAAACAGTTAAAAATAATATAAAACTGATGACTTGCTCTGAAAAGAAAACAAAATAAGAACAAGATGCAGGTTAGTATACAATAACCTAATTAGATACAATAATAATAATTTTAAATCAATGCATCATTTAAACAAAGAAATGATTAAGAAAACCATCAAGGAGTAGCACATATAAAATTATGAAATAATGATCAAACATATGTATATTGTCTTTAGATAAATGGATAAAGAAAACCTTTGATATTTGTTATCTACAAGGCTTAGGGAAGTTACGGAGCCCTTCTGTGCCATTTGGTTTTCATATAAATAGAAATCAAAATGACATCTAACACATGAGATTGTAGTGAGATAGAAGATGTCATAGCAATAAAGTGCTTAGAACATCATGTAGTATGGGATAATTCCTTCATAAACATTGTGAAATGAAAAAAATAGAACGGAATGCCTTTATTTGAGACAGAAGAAAGGAAATAATGGGGTAGTTATTTCTTTTGCACAATGAAGACATTTTATATGTTAAATACATGTTTAAATAAGTTCCAGAAAAAAGAACTCTCAGTGCCATCATGTCCAGTCTGACTGCTGGTGAGTCGACAGGACACGGAGAACAGCTCTGTAGGTGTCCATGACTGACATCTTTGCAGGCAGAGAGAACACAAGTCATACCAAAAATTGTTGTGAACAATTTCAAGATATTTCAAAAAAATTAGGCTATGAAAATTTGAAAAGAAGTATAATTCTGAGGGATTTGTATCAGTCCATACATACAGTTTAAATATGATATTATTTTTCTTTCAATCAAAAGGTAAATATTTGAAGCACAATAAGGTTCCAAACAGTATAAATCAGGATTGGGATATGTGGATAAAAACTTCTTTAAGATCAATTAAGAAAGAATAAAATATTCAAAAATGATTTTGGACTATTTGGGTATTTATTTAGGAAATAAGTAGATCTTGTGACCACATCCCACATAAAAATAAGTTGAGTCCAATATATGACAGAATGATTAAATAAATTATGGCTCTTTCATACTATTGAAAACAATATAACCATTAAAAGTAATTGGATAGAGTTGTATTATTAAATAAATCAGTAAGAGCAACAAATCACAGGATAATAGGCATACTGTGTTTGCATAAATATTGAATATAAAAATTTATTTCAAGTAACTGAAAGCATGTAAATTAAGCATAATTTAGTAAGTATTTAGTGAAAATCTGTATGGGTTGCTTTTGTTTTAGGTGCTGGATTTACAGCTCTGGATAAAACAGGCAAACACACCAACAACTGTATTTATCACTTTGGTATACGATGAGATGGTAAAAAGGGACTTTCATTACTATTCTACATATTGCTATCCTAATTGCCATAAATATCTATTTCTTTATTGAGTACATATTCCTGTACTACCTTTATGAGTCTAACAGAGAAAAAAGTATGCAAATGTAGTTCTTGTCCAATCAAAGTTTATGATCTATTGGCATGGAGTTGAATTTACCTAATTTAAAAGATAAGTATTTGTTATGCATGTGTGTGGCAGTCATGTGCTTATGTTAATTTCATGAGAGATAATTTGGAGATAGCCATTGAGTAGGCAATGAGGCTTCTGTATGGGCATGGCTTTCTCCTGACACGTCTGGGAAATCTCAAGATATTTCCCTCGTGAAGATGACAAGCTATCTCCCCAGTTGTGGGGAGTTAGTCTCACAGAAGATGAATCACGGACAAAACAAAATGGCCGTGTCTGAGGAGCTGGAGAAGCCACACAGCTTTTCCTTGATGGAGCCAGACCTCTGAAGCTGGAGAGGCCATGTGGATACCCCTGCCAGCGATGAGTTGCTTCTGCCACCACTGCTGGATGCTGTTGATGAACCCTGAGCCCTGGAAGCGAGGAGCCATGGGGAGACCCCTGCCAGCTCTGGGATTCTGCACCCACTGACCTATGACTTCGTGAGTTGGAAAGAGACTTCATAGACTGATATCGGGCATATGGGCTAATGTCGAACTTAAGACTTTGTACAGCACTGGATTGGAATGCTTTCTTAATGTCCTATTTCTCTTATATATATACCTTTTCCTTATAGCCATATGTGTTTCTATAAATTTGTTACTTTAGTCTATCCAGACTCACACAATGTGAAAATTATGTCCTTAGATATTTTTGTCAAAAAGTGTTTGTTTATTTACTTGTAGGGGAGGGGATTCAGAAACTGTTAACCACCACCTGCTCTTCCCACAAAATACCAACTGCATTGACATTGAATCAATTCCTACACCGTCATCCTAGAGAGCAGGGAAGAACTGCCTCTGGAGTTTCCCAAGACTAATTCTTGATGGAAGCAGAAAGTCTTGTCATTATCCTCCAGCAATGGCTGGCAGTTTTGAATTGTTGACCTTGTGATTAGCAGCTCAAAGTATAAACACTACGTCACCACAGTAGCCTATACTAATTCAAATATGTAATGTTCAATATATAATTTGCTATCATACATCATGAGGGTAAACAATTTCAAAAAGCATTTTATAAAGGGTCATATATATGAACATTTAAAAATCTCTATTTCTTTAGCTGAAGCACAGGAAACAGAGGAAAATATATTTTAAGGGTTATAGTTTAATTTGAGGAGGAAGAAAGAACTTGCAAAGTAATGTAAAATAAATCATTTTAAGCAGATGCATATTCATTCAAAGTAAGTAATTATACCTGTGTTTATACAACATTTATAATGTACCTAGTTCTTTCAGAAGGATGTGCTCTTTCACAGTATATGTAGTTAGCTTTATAGCCTATATTTGGAAGAATGTTTTATGAGGGAAAATAAGCGATGTATTTCCAGAGTTTATCTATGTTGGCTCATCAGTCATTATTAATTTTATTTACTTGAGTGGATACAAATAATGATTAGGGGAAAAGAAAACTATTTTTTTTACCATATAAAGTTTGAAGTACTTGAGAAACTGTTGAGTAAAAATATAGAGGAGGCAATTAGAAATATGGATCTATACCTCAGAAGATGGGCTATGTTGTGATATAACAATTTGGAAATCTCTTCTGAAAAATGCTAGTCAATTCTTGCCCCTGAATACAAGTTAGTTAAGGAAGAGACAACAGAAATAGTAGAGAAGACTGAAGTTTGAATCATGGAAGACAGCAGCGGTTATTGGATTGGACAATGGGAAATAGAGTATCAATAAAGCAGACAATCAAAATATCTGAAAGACTCTGACAACATGAAGAGGCATTCGAGAGAGTTGTCTGAAATTTACTTTCAAGTATAGGATGCCATTATTGAAAAGTTAAAACGATCTCTTCTGGATCTCTCTGTGAGATACTGTCTTTAGACTCAGCATTGCTGCTCCAGTGGTGTTGTTGTTAGCCACCATTCACTCTCTTGGATATTGATCAGGACAGTGTGAGTCAGATCTGATCTATATCTGAGAGAGTGAAAACCTCTCCGGCTGCCCTGCACCATCCTCACAATCGTTCTTAGGTTTGAATTCAGTGTTGATACCACCATGTCCTTTCATCTTGTCACATATAGACAGGTTCAAATTTCAACTGGGTCAAGCATCCACCCAAGTTTCAACAAGTATCAACTATCTTTGGAAATATTTCTAATGAATCTGAGAACCACTTAGCCCGTTTGATTGCAACTGAAATTTTGAGAGGTTTCATCTATCTGTGCATGTAGTCACATGTCTGTCACACTCCTCGGCAATTATTTATTCGATGGAGATGTCAGAGCCTGCACCTATGACATAATATCACCACATATACTCAGTATATACAAGTGTGAGTCATAAATACAAAAGCGTGGCTTCATTGATCTTGAAACTGGTTGGTCTGGATGACCAAACAGTTAAAACATTTTTTTTATTTTTAAATTCTAAATGTTAAATGCATTGTTTACATGGATGAGACCAAGTTTCTACTATCACTTTCTGACTTTTATAAGTGAGAAGTAGAATCGTTTCACCTATGATGATATTTCTGAAATTTCAAGTTTTGAAAATCAATCTAGGAAATCACATATCATTTTTTTTGGAAAGGATAAGGTAATGCCATTTTTATGGACCCCTTTACATGATCTAAATAAGAAAAATGATCAAATTAATTGGATGTCATATTTACTCTTTTTTTATGCTACCTAGATTCAGGTAGTCTAAAAGTGTTGTTTGGTTGAATTTACACAAGTTTAGCAATGTGTGTGTTAAAGCTAAGTTTCCTCAGAATAAAGAGCTGATTCCTCAGGCCCTAAAACACACCAGGTGTTAAACACCACTTATTCGGTCAAATAAGAGGTATTTTTGAAGCATTGCAAAAGGAAAGAAAAGACAAATATTATGGTCCAGTGATTCTGACAAATACAAATGATCCCCAACCTTCCACCTAGGAATTAAGTATAAGCGATGCCCAGTTGTCCCTGAAATCCCTGGAGAAAAAGTCATGGCCTTAATTGTAATGGTGGAGTAAAACTTAGCAAATGAGAGTCTGGCAAGTTTCTCTGTAAAATTTCTTTCAAAGAGAAAAAAATTCGGAAAGCCTGCAGATGTTGGAGGTGAGCATTGGAAGCGCTGCTTGTTTATCTGCACTCTCCGCTCTTTGGCTGTGTGCCCAAATCCCAGGCAGATCCTATCGTCTTTTGCATGAAACAGAATTAGGTGATCTGAAGCTTGGAGTCTGTTTCTTCCCTAGATGCATGTGTACAATTCCTATTAATTTTAATGAGACTTATGTTTGCACATTGAGGTAAGATGAATCCCTTAGGGAGGAATCTTGCTCTTGGATGCACACACGTAATTTCCATTAAAGGGACAAAACCTCAGGGGAACCGTACATGGGCGCCCAAGGGCAAGATCTGACCCCGTGCATAAAAAACACAGCACAAATCATCAGGTCATCCAAGACTTGCAGAAGTCCCAAATCTAAGCACTAACTGAGCATATATTTAAGCTTGTATTTTGTATTCAGATGGTATGGGCTTCTCAGAAGACCACATTTAATTCATGGCTGGGTAAAGAAGAAATGGCTATGAAGCAACAGAACACCATCTTATAATTCAAATGTCCCTGAGAACCAGAAGTCCAAATAAGGTCAACAGTCTCCTATATGTTTTACAAAATGGGTAGTGCCATGAAAATGATGTGCTTTTAAAGGGACTATTAATGAAAGCTGAATTAATGAAGAAAAGTATCCACTTTATGATGCTTGCTTCCAAAGGAGACCATTGGCGATTATGGACAATTTACATCTTTTCATCAGTGACTCCTGTGTGAAAACTTTTTAAGTGGCCCTAATATATAATGAATAATCTCAGGGCAGAGATGTGTTTGAAGGAGATATGATTGATGGTCCATCATTCCTAATTCACTGTTTATACTGGTAGCCAGCCTACTGGGAAAATGCCTCATTCATCAGGGTATTAGTGTATTCAACCAACGTATGGCACCTTCATTTTAACAAACTGAAGGAGAAAAGCTAAATGGGGGAAATTGACAACCATCTCTGATTCTATGATAATGCAATTAGGCTGCTCCTCTCCAGAGCTTTGCTAATTCACAAAACAGCTTCCGTCGGCAGGTCATAAATATATGATCATTTTTCACACTTTGAAAAGTAATGATGCCTTGACATGAATCAATAAATCTTGGAGAAGTCCTTTATACTTTTGTGTTCAGTATGCAAGTCAGTTTTAAAACTTGTGTGTATTAAATCTGACTTGCTATCCAGCCTGTGTTTACATAATCTAATTTAACAAAGTCTCAAATAAACGTGTAAATGAAGTGTTTATAGTAAGCACAAGGAAAGTTTCCCTTTCATTGAGAAAGTGTGATATGGTGCATCAAACTATTTTAATTTGCACCCTGAAATACCCATATTTGCAAATGTGCTGCATACAGAGAGCTGTTGCTCCTAAAATTTTGTCGTTTCTATATTGGGTTTTACATGTTATGCTCAATAGCTGAATAAAAAAAAATCTGCTACATATGACACAACAGTATGTAATGCATTATTTATCTAAAATGGATCCATTGTAAAACATCCAAAAAACATTAAGTTAATAAATATCTCCCATGCCCCCCCAAAAGCTTTGCTCGTCTCTCTAAAATAATAGCATAAAAGTACGTGGCCAACATATATACATATATTAAGTAGCAAATACACACAGCAGCACAACATTTTTTTCCTAGTAATCACGGCTCTGGATGCTCAACAGGGAATACAAAGATGGACAGGCTAATGAATACAGCAGGTAGCAAGCGGTTGAGGTTTGCTTAAGAATGAATTATCAAACTGCTACAAATTGCCAATTTAAAAAAGGTTATACTATGCAGTACATAGCATTTTATTTTTTATTCCTGGAATGGTTGACAATTTTCCTGGATGAAAACTGAAATGATACTAAATCATAAATGTACCTGCTGTGCTGTCATTCCCATTAAAGTCCCCCTTTGTTTTGTTTATTCACTGTTCGTGCTTGCAAAAAAAAAAAAACGATGTGCTTTGTAACAGGGGTGGACAAAGCTGCACGTACATCAAAGACCTGGGTGACAATATATTTTTAAATTAAAAATAAAGCAATTGGAGCTTGGCTCATGGGTCTCTCACCATTATTTGGGATTGTTGATGAAAATAAATATTGTATAGAAAATTATTTCTGAAGTGTTCATGCATTCTGCTTCATCTCCATTATTTGGTAGCTGTTAGAATGAGTCATTGAGATGATACACGATTTATAAATAGACCATTTCTTCATCACACGACACCAAGGAGGTGGTAGAACATTGATTTTACTGATTAAAATTTCCATTTTGCCTTGGGCTTTGTAAACATAACATGATGCATACATATTCCTTACCAAAATCCACTGTCCTTGAGTTGATTACCATTCTTAGTAACCACAGAAGACAGAATAGATGTGCTCCTGAGAATTTCGGACACTGTAACTCTGTAAGACACTGTCTCATCATCACCCACAGAGCAACGGGCCGATTCAAGACACCTGCACTTTGGTTAGAAGTTCAAGTCTTAATCCACAGCCCTGTCAAACTCAAACCTGAAGACACTGACATCTAGCTGATTCCAACTCTTTGTGACCCTATAGGACAAGGTAAAGAGGACTCTGATTTTCTAGGACTCTAATTCATTATGGGAACAGGCCTCCCTTTCTCCCTTGGAGTGGCTGGTGGTTTCAGTACGTCCTTTATAGTCCCTAGTGACAGCAGAATACTGAGCAAAAGTCGGCAATGATGAACACGTGACAAGTTCATAGTAACTTTAATTTATCTTAAATTAACAAGTAAACTTAGTGACTTTCATTGGAAACTAGATTCCAAACCATTCGAATGAATTGACTTGTGTACCCTCCAAAGAGATGTCAAGGCCAACGATGCTAATCCATTTTGCATGATCATCCTTCATTTTGTAATTTGATATAATTATCATCCATTGTGATCCGACAAAGCAAGACAAGACAAAACAAAAAGACATCACTACCATTGAGGCAATGCTGGCTTATAGCGACCCTATCGGAGTAGCCCTGCCCCTGTAAGATTTCAAAGCTGTGAACTTCTAGGGGCACAGAAAATCCTTTTTCTCCCATGGTGAGCAACCCAACATATGTGGAGTTGCTCACTGAAACAAGCTAGCAGTTCTCCCAAGCAGACTCTAACCTTTATGATGGTAATGAGACAGTATGCGCCACAGGTATATTAAGTCCCCTGAGCACAGGCTACAGGATGAGGTTATATCTAGACACAATCTCTTTTGAGCTATAAAAGAGATTACTCAAGTGAACATGAGTGGAGGGACTCAATTACCACCAAGAAGAAACTGTAGTAAAGCTTGTCCATTGTAACCGAGAGCCCTGCTCTGAGGACTTCCTAAACTCAAAGGATGATTGATGCCAAGACACCAAGATATCTTTAAGAACTACTAGGCCCATTAATATTGAAAGAACACAGGCCTTTCCTCCAGAATAGACAGAGAGAATGCCACCCAAAGCCAGCACTTTGAGTTTAGACTTCCAGCCTTCTCTGTAAAATCCTTTCTGGTAAATCTTTCCACTTGTGATATTTCTGCTATAGCAGCACTGGATGACAAAGACATTATCTCACAAAAATAGTTCAGTAAAGTCATTTTGAACATACACTATGGATGGTCACCCACAAAGACACCAATTGATACTCAACGAATAATATTATGGGGACAAATATGTTCTTTAGATTCCCTGCACAAGACACTGAAATACCTTGAAATTCTTGTTATAATAGGTCTTGGTTTCATTTCCAGGTAAAATATGTGCTTCTTTCCAAACTTGCTGCATTCATTTCAAAACAGACTACGAAAAGCAATGCGGAACAACCTCTCACATTTTTGAACTGGATTCTGTGTCTTGCACTCAAATACTGGTCACTGGTCTGTTGGAGGTAGGACATCCATTTTACGAAGACTCTTGCAAGGAAAACATCGGGATTAATGATATAATTTAGTGACAATTTAGTGACAGTAGGTCGAACCTCAGTTGAGTGACAATAGAATTGAAAGAGTAAGCCAGTGGGAGAGATGTGACTGTGCCTGTTGGGGCAGCAGCAGGGAGGCTGCAGGGGTCACTCTGATTGGCATTGTCACTTTCCCCATTCATCAAGCAAAGCCAGACTTCCCGAATCACTTACCAGATGGGGCAGCTCGTCAGTTTAAACACCTGATATGAAGCCATCCGTCATCTGATAACACGATCGTTGCGCTGCAGCTGGCTGGGCACTCTGCAGCCCGAGTGCACATGTGATGGACTAAAGCCAGGGAGGCAAGCTTTGCTGGGTTGCCCTCCCTTGATAGGATTTGCAGTCCTCCACTGGACCATGGAACAGGTGGAGGCTGAGAGAGAATGAAAAAATCACCATGTGTTGCAGGGATTAGAGCCTTACACACTCACCACTCCACTTGAATACCAATCAAAGCCAGGCAACCTTGAGTCCCAGCTACTACAGGTCCCACTGGAGATCGGAGAATAAGAACACCGGCAGGAGAAGCTGGGGCATCTATTTTCCACGGGGTGAAATCAACCTGGGACACTTTTAACCTGACCCTTATTTTTCGAAACCAAATAGCTGAAGATGAGATTTTTTTCACCTTTCAAAAACTTTCTCCCCTTCGTGTTCTTTTTAAGCATATAAACAAATTATCTAAGATTTTTTTTTAAGTGAAAGGGATAAAGAGTAATCTTGATGGAATAATCACGAACCCTGTTATTTTATGCATACCATCAGGGGGAAAAAAACCCAATGCAACAAAGAGAGCCAGACAAAGAGACAAATTATGCGCACTTAAATGGAAAGTGTTTATTTCCAAGTGAAATATAATTATGTCGATTTTAAATGTTTGCTGTTCAGATGGTCTCCAGCTTGATGGAATAAGGGGTTACCTTACGCAGGAGAAGAAGCTTTGACCGAATTCCATGACAGCCCAGGAAATGGGGCCACGGAAAAAGAGTAGCCTCCTCTCTCACCATGGAGGACCGTTGATAAAAATTAAAATCCCTCGATTGGAGAGGCTCTGTTACTGAGATAACAAGCTAACTAGCAAAGACTTAATCTTCTTATGGCCTTAGTGGAATAATAGAAAGAAGTTTATTCTGCTCAGCTTATGACACTCCTCATTGCCACGATTCTTCGCCAGAATCGATGCTAGCTTCTTCGCTGTTCCCTGATACCACTGAGCAATCTCTTCATTCCTTCCTCTCGGATGAGAGACCTCGTGACTACAGACCACATGTCCTGCGCTTTCAAGAAACCACTCACGAACATGACTTTGCAACTCCAAGGAAGAGCACATGCAAGTCCCCGCCATCAGGTTGATTCCGCCTCAAAGCCACTCTTTGCGACACTGTAGAACCGCTCCCGTGGTTATCTGAGAGAGGTCGGCACCATTTCCATTTAGGGATTTTTCTTTTACTTCTTTTTTTTAAGCTCCTCCCTTCACATATTTTTGTGCAAAGTCCTTTGTTTTTCTCCTGCAAAAACATATGGAAGCACCTGTCTGTCCAACTTAGATGGGAACTTTCAATAATTATATGTATATATAGAAGCAGAAAACTAGAATCCCCAGCTCCCCAAACTGGTGAGCAGTTCTGTCTTCCCTTCTCTAGTGGCACTACATTTAAGTAGAGATCATGAACCCAAAGATTGGTGGTTTGAATCCACCCAGTGACTTCACAGGAAAAATACTAGTAATCTGCTCCTGTAAAGATGACAACCTAGAAAATTCTATGGGGTAGATCCACTCTGTCACGTAGGGGCACTTTGAGGCAACGTTGACTCAATGATGCCTAATAAGAACTTTCTTCTCCCAATAATTGATTACAAAACTCACCATCGAGTTCTTTCTGACTCATAGTGACCCTATAGGACAGGGTCCTGCCACTGGGGGTTCAGGAGCCTTAACTCTTTATGGGAGCAGAAAGCCCCCTCTTTCTCCAGTGGAGAGGCTGGTCGTTTTGAACTACTGACCTTATAGTTAGCAGTCCAAGGAATAACTAGGGCCCCCAGAGCTCCTAATAGTGAAGAGAGAATGTAACACCTCGAAAAGTTGACAAGTGAATGAGAATTTAAAAAACATGCAGTTTAATCATAGAATGAAGAGAAGAAACATCAGAGATTCCAAGTCAGACCCATCTATGAGCATATTTTTGCATGTTCAGAACTTACTACATAACTTCATACATGTTATTTAACTTCCTTGTGCGAATGGTTCTTTTAATTGGGGAAATGTGATTAGTTTACATGTTTTCATTGTTCAATATCCTTCTTAGTTATGTAGAATATTAAACATATCATGTAACATGCTGTTTTGACACAGAACATTATTAAGAGTTGCTTTTCGTATAACTACATGATACAAATAACAATTAGACAATTTATTCCTGATAGGTAGGGCAAAATTTGCATTTTGGTTCAATAACATTTACTGAAAGCTTACCATGTGTCAATTGCCACATCAGGACTTAGGGATAAAAACACACTTAAGATAAACTTTTTTTTCCATTTGTGTACTTATAGACCAGGCCAAAACTTTACACAACCCCTTTTCCCCTCTTCCCCCATGGGAACAGTTCAAACTCACCCCTTAGCAGCTCCATGGATGAGAGACCAAGTGATCTGCTTACACCCAGTAAATTCAATGGAGCAGTACTGCTCGACACACATGGGGTCATCTGGGGTGGCCTTGAAGAGCTAACAACCCCAAACCCAGCTCATTGTCATGGAGTCAATGCAGATTCATAGTGACCGCCCCCTGTGGATTTCCAAGGCTGTAAGTGTTTACGCTTTTAGAAAATCTGGTCAAAACTTGCCCCTTGCAGCTGCTGGTGGTTTGGACGTGCCAACAACATAGATTCCCATCCAATGTGCGACCACTACATCACTCCAGAGATAACAACAATGACGTGTAAACCCTTATCAGAACAAAGTACTCATCCACAAGTGACTGCCTCTCGTAATATTCCTGGATAGAGAAGATTGGTGATTGGGGAGCTTGAATCTTTTACTTTCCCTTCATGTATTATTTTTGACATTTCCTCTTTAGACTCTTTCCTTCCTTCACCTTTGTCTTGGAAGGTGACTTAGGGTGATACTTTAAAGTCGTGATACAGCTACTTCTCATAGATGCGCTTACTTCATAGCATTCACAAGTAAGCATAGGCTTATCATCGTCATAACAACCATCAGTACCCGTTGCTGGCACTGTCGAATTGCTCCTGACTCCTGATGGTCTCATGCCTGTCAAAACAGGGGTTGATTTTTCAGAAGTCATGTGCCAGGACTTTCTCTTGAATTACCTCTGGTTTGATTTCAACCACCCATCATTTGGTGGGAAATCAAATGCATTAACTGCCCTTGAACTCCCATACTATAATGAAGACTCCAAAAGGACCATTCATTTTTATACAGAAGACTCGGTGGCTTAGTGGTTATGCATTGGGCTATGATCTTCAAAGTCAGCAGTTCAAAACAGCAGCAGCATTTCAGGAGAAAGACAGGGGTTGCTACTCTGAGAAAGAACTATGGACTCAGAAACCCACCGAGACTTCTACTCTGTCCTATCGGGTCATCATGAGTTAGCATCAACTCTATGACAGTGAGTTTGGTTTTCTTGGGCATCTATTTAGAGTGTCTTTAGAAGCTGTGTCTGCCTTTATAGTGTTTAGCTTTCAAGCTTTTCCCAATAGATAAAGCCATGAAATAGTTCTAACTCTGCCTTTTAAAATGAATATCTTTACATCTTGCTGAACATTTTAGAATAATGAAAACATCGTTTGGCTTAAATCATATATTCTCTTGATATTTTGTTTCCAGTAACCCATTTTATAAATATTTTAGAGCACAAATATGCATTAATTTTATGAAGTACAAAGAACACAGAATTAAATAAGAGGGATTTAGCATCTAGTTGAGGTGTTAAATAGTTTGGAATATGTTATAAAAAGATTTGTAATAAATGCATTAAGAAAACAGCAAAAATAATTATTTTGTGTGGGACATGCAGTCATTAGGGAAATCTGCAGTGAAGATAATATTTGAATACTGAGTATGATTGAAAAGAGGGAAAGTTCATTCCAGGGTAAGTGAACCACCAAACAAAAGCTCAGAGGGATTCCTAACCATGCAAAGAGCAACTCATTTTTTCATTCAACAAATATTTGAAAACAAATATTTACTGCCTTTCATCTGAGATGGCCTTGTAAACTTAAACTTTGAAGCACATGCTGTTCAAATAATAGCAATGGCAGATACATTTTTAAAAAGTGAAATTTAAATGATATCACTGGACTAAAACATAAAATAAAAAAAAAAACAGGGCAAGTAGCTCTGCGAAACAGATACACAAAGACAAGGGAGTAGGCCTGCCGATCTCTGGGCACAGAGCCTGGGAGTTCAGGCTTGTGAGATAAATCGCTCCATATGAGGTGGGAGAATGGAGCCAAACTTACCACTTGGAGCCAAGGACCAGAGGAGAAGCTTTCCTCTTGAGAAAAGAGGACACATCATGCAGCATATATGAAAGCTATGGGGGTGGGGGAGCAAGAACCACATACAATCTGGTCTCTGAAAATGAAACCAAATTCTCGGAAGACTTTGTGAAAGCTGTGGTGAAACTCCTGAGATGATCAAATCTTCAATATAAGATTTAGCTTTGATTAGAGGAACTTGGAGAGTAGGGAGACACACAACAAAACTTACATCAAAGAACTGATGGAGAGAGAGAAAGATTCTGGAAATAAGAATGCCTAAATTCAATGTGCAAAAACACACATATGTCAGTGAGACAACAATTAGTATAATAAGACTTGTAGATTATTTTTGTCCATAAATGCATCTAATAGAAAAATCTAATATTTTTAAATTTTAGGATGTTCAAAGAGACAGATAAAGAAGTTACATCTACAAAGAGCTAAGATAGTGAAACTAAACCCAGGATGAAAGGAAACAAGAGAGTTGGTTATAGGACAGAATTAATTAAATATTCTGAAAGTGAAAATGTAGTCAATAAAATGCACAAGTATCGATTTGGTGTGATTTACTCCAGGTTAGACAGAGTTAAAGAAAAAGTATTCAATTGAAAAGAGTAATGAAGAACTCACCAAGAAAGCAACTGTAGTAAAACGTGGAAATATATGCATATATACGTGAAAGATCATTTACAATACCTGAAAACCTCGAGGCTGAGGATTATAGTTGAAATACATCAAGGTCAATTGGTGCTGTATTTTCCCTTGGTGAGGAGTGATTGGGGCCGTAAAGGCTCATGAGAAGTCATCGAATGTAATACTAATGGTCTCTCCCCATCTGAAACAAAGAAGAGTGTAGAAAATGAAAGACACATGGAAATAATATACCGAAGGGCTAGTGGACCCTCTGAGTTTCAGCCTCCTTGGCCCTCGACCAGGTGCCTGGTTACTACTTTCCAATGCTCTGAATGGGATCACAGTAGAAAATCCTGGATTATGGATTTAAGGAAAACTGGGACAAAATTAAAAATCGTGCCCATCACCAGGCTTATGAGTTGGATAGGAACTAGTGGAACCCCTGAAACGGACCCTTTCTCAGCTATCAGGTCTGGAAGTGAACCTACCCTATGGCTCAGGGACCAGGTTGGTGCACACTTTTTGGCACCATCAAGCATTTTTAACCCAAAGGGTCACATTTGCTCAAAGATAGAGGTTCAAAGGCAGGAAGGGCTGGGAAGGAAGGAGGAATGGAAACAGCAGACCCAGGGAGGAGAAGTGATGTTACACTGTGGGGATTGTAATCCAGGACACCAATCAGCAGGTGTGTAATTTCACTTAAAGCTAGGGTCACCTTTAGTTGAGGTGGGAATACACATGCTTGTCCCGTTCCCAAGTTGGGCACTTCTGAAATGTCATAATTTCTCACCTTATCCAGCCAGGTCCTCCTTGTGGTTGCCGTCAGTTCAACTTCTGCTCAACTACTGAGCAAACCAGTTCTCTGCATCTTCTGCAAGAAGGGCTTCTTCAGGTGCAGGCTTTCAAAGAACCCGCCTTTTTTTTCCTCCTCAGTTTGTGGCTTGTTTCTTCACAGTCTTAATTTATATTTGAAGGGCATAAGTTTTAACTTTTGTTGAATTTCAATTTATTTTTTCCTTATAACTATGTACTTTTTGTGAATGAAGACATCTTTGCTTAATACAAACCAGTAAAGTTTTATTCTTATTTTTCCCCTCAGAAGTTAAAAAAATAAATTTTAGATTATATAACTAGATCTGTGGTCCTCTTTAAGTTAATTTTGACACTTGATAAGGTGAAGGTTTGTTTTTATTTTGTAATCACATCATAGTCTCATGCTACTTGATGAAGGTACCACTATTTTACAATGAAGTATATATCTAGGTTCTTTTGTGACACATAAATCGACCATATATATTTTAAATGAATTAAGATATATTTGCAGGAGAAAGATTGAGTTTTCTACTCCTATTGACAGTTACAGTTTTGAAAACCCACAGGGGTAGTCCTGTCCAATAGGGTCATAATGAATCGGCATTCACTCAATCGCAAGGAATTTGGTTGAGAATAGATATAATTATGTATAATATACATTAATATACATATCATTTTATTGGGGCTT
Source organism: Nesogale talazaci (assembly GCA_004026705.1). Lineage (NCBI taxonomy): Eukaryota > Metazoa > Chordata > Mammalia > Afrosoricida > Tenrecidae > Nesogale > Nesogale talazaci. The sequence goes on along the minus strand of PVJH01029173.1, from coordinate 6,731 downwards.
GTACAGCTCTTATCAAAATCTATGCATTCATCCATTGTGTCAAGCACATTTGTACATACGTTGCTATCATTATTTTTAAAACATTTTCTTTCTACTTGAGGCCTTGATATAAGCTCATCTGTCCCTCTCCCCCACACTCACTCTCTCATGAACCTTTGATAATTTACACATTTTATTTTTAAATTCCTCCACTGACTGCTGTCTCCCTTCACCCACTTTTCTGTGAGGGGGTGTCCAATTGTCTACAGATCGGTTTTGGATTTCCACTCTGTATTCCTCCTTATTCACATCGACATGTTTTTTTGTTCTGGCTCTTTGATATCTGGTATCTAATCCTACTGAGACCTCCTGATCACACAAGCTGGTGTGTTTCTTCCAATGTGGACTTTGTTGCTTCTCAGCTAGATGGCTGTTTGTTTATTTTCATGCGTTTAAGACCTGAAGATGCTCTATCTTTTGAAAGCTGGGCACCATCAGCTTTCTTCACCACATTTGCTTATGCATACATTTGTCTTCTGCGATCGTGTTGGGCAAGTGAGCATCGCACAATGCTGTGTCATTAGAACAAAGTGTTCTTGCTTTGAGGGAAAACAAGAGAAGAGGCCCAATGTCTGTCTGCTACCTTGATATATGCATACATATACATTTATATACTTCCCCATAATTTTATATAAATATTTTACATATATATATGTCTGTACTTAGACCTCTATGAATATCCTTTGCCACTTAGTTCTTTCATCTACTTTCCTTTTGTATTATACAGGGTTCTCTCGAGAAATGAAACCAGGACATGAATAACTTTATGTATATTTATACAGATAGAAAGACATCTAATATAAGAAATAGACAGGTAACTAATCTATAAAGCAGTACAAATGGCTTGGTGCAACTCACTTGTGTGAGACAGCTAATACACTGGCAGTCCTTTGAGTCTCAAGGGCTGTTGGGTAGTCCTCTAGAGAGCAATTAAGGATATCTGGCCACAGGCATCAAACAGCAAGGCAGGTCACCAATAGTCAGCCAGATGACAGGGTCTGATTGTCCTCAGCTCAAGAGATGTATATTCCAGTAGCATGATGAAGCAGGGCTTGAAGGAAACTCAAATCACGGCAATGCAGTCCATGAATTAGGTGTACCACGGATAGTATAGCTTGCAAATCGAGGCACTGGACAAGTAAGGCAGCCAGCTGGTTGGAAGATCCAAGAGCAAGAGAGAGAAAGGCAGGGAAGGTTTACCGAGCCATTTATATCTCCGTCCTTCAATTGATCTGATGAGTTCATTGGCTATGATGTCACAACAAACCTACTATCTTCTTTGGACATGAACCTACCTATCACATTTTTACTTTCCCCTTGTCCCACTATCATGTTCGGCCTTCATTCAGGTTTCAATAACTTCTCTTGGTCTTATTGTCCTTGACCAAGCCCTACCAGGAATGCTATGCCCTTCTTGCCATAGATTTTAGATCACTTGTTCCATTTCCCCTGGGTTGACACCCGCTCCCACTTGAAAAGATATTTTTTATGTTTTACAATACGTTTAGGTGTTAACACATTCACAATTTATGAGTTTTTATGCTAAAGTGTTTAAATATACCCCTCGATAGAAACAAATCAATATGTCTGAAATCAGTGTAGAAAATAAACCAGCAGTTGAAAATACTGACAATCCATTGATTGGAACAAGCTAAGATACAAGGAGCAAATCACAAAACGGTCGGAGAAAATGTCTGAGTTCTCTTGGGGGTAAAGGTTAGCCGTTAAGCTGATGACGACAGTCAGCGACTCAAATCCACTGGCCATTCCATGGGAGAAAGATAAGGCTAGAAGGTCCCATAAAAGTGTACAGTCTTGGAAACCCTATAGAGAGGTGCTGTGAGTTGCCATCAGCTTGATGGTAGTGGGTTTGCATTTGCTATGTCAGTAATAATAAATATAGACATGTCACACTCTCCACTAAAAGACATCATACATCAAAAAGAGATTTATAATGTGTTCCGTATATTAGAAGATTTGTTGAGTAAAAAACAGAAATATAGACATACTTGAAATAATAATCAAAGGAAGCTATTTTAGTTATATTAATATCAGATGGAATAGAATTTGGGATTTATCACTGGAATTCAAGGATGTGTCATAGTGCCAAAGCACTAAGAAAATCATATTAACAGATTAAAAAGAAATAATTACATAGATTAGACATTTGACAAAATTTAGTGTGTAGTTGTATTGTGAAGTTATGCAGCAGTTAAAAATCCATTCATTATAAGGCTGAGCATAAGTGGTTGAGTGCAAGACTGCGGCCCGCGGGCCTGGTGGTTCAAATCCAGCGGCGGCTCTCAGGAGCAGTGCTGGGTAGCTCCCACGACCACCAGAAGGCAGTGATGCCCTCCCCCAAAACAAAACAAAAAATCCAATCATTAGAGCTGAAAGCACCTTAAATTGGATAAATTTTGAAGCTATAATGTTGACCAATGTAAAATAATTTCTGCTGTATGATACCATTTGTAAAAAAAGTTTATTTTTACGTAAACAGTATCATATTTTGCATGGATATACAACTTATTATATTCAATAAGTTTAAAAACATGCATAGGAAAGATAAACAATTTGTAATTGTGATGCCTTTTTGGGAAGGAGGAAGAGGCATGGAATTGAGTAGACCCTGAGGATTTCCAGTAAGTTTGTAGTATATCACGTAAAAAAGAAGCAAAAGTAGCAATAAGTACTTATTGAGTTTCTACTTTGGGAGAACCATTTTTAGGCCAGGAAGTCCAGAAAGGCGTGGGGTCTCTGCATTCCAGAGGCTCTCATTTTAGGTGAAGGGTTCCAACCATATCTAGTACATACAACATAGGACCCTTCTTTGTTGTTCATGTGAATTGCAGCAGATTTCTATTGTCTATGTGTTTGTTTACTTGTTGGTTGTTCCTATTGCTGTCAATCAAACTAGAGAACGTATATGGACATTAACATGTGTATAACTCACAGCCATTGGGCTGGTGTTGACGCAGAGAGAAGGTGTGAGACAGAGGAGAGTGGTCCCTGTGAGTCTGAGCCTGATGCTTAAGGGCGTAGCAAGCCCAGTCTTTCGCCCCGGAACAGCTGATGGTTTCAATTTGCACACCTTGGGAATTCCAATCGAATGCAAACCTCCTATTTTTGGAGAAAACATTCAGATCTTAAATCTACTTCCCAGTGAAAGATGATCTTTTATATACCATACTTCATGAAATCACCAATCCACAGATGAGACAGACTACACTACTCTTGGTGCCTGTTTCCTTCTTTCTTTCTTTTTTTTGCTGTGTTTTTTTGTGTGTTTGAAATGACTTTGCATGTCACTAACAACTCTAAGTTCACTCCTGTTGTACTTTTCTTCCTTTTTAAGCTTCTCAGCCCAATATTTAGACTGGATCGGTAAGGAATCTGGAGGTGTTTTTTAAAAGAATAACTTTATTTCTATGCCCCATTTTTGTCTAGGAAAATGGCCTACTGTTCAGGTTGCAAAAGTGGATTATCAACTTATATTTAATTGCTGTTTTGATAGAGAATTTCATGGGAAACACAGTAGAATACAAAATAGATAGAAATTAGGAACAGAATTCAGGAAACAGAGATGGAGACAGGATTAAATGGCAATAAGCCCCAGGAAGTTCTCCCCAGTTCACAATCTGGATTTTTACAAGACAGAGGAAAACAAAGAAGAAGAAATAAACATATTACCTTTGTGTTACTTAAAATCCCTTCCTCTTTAGTGAAACATTGATTTTTTTTTTGGATAATTACTCAAAGGTAAATAATCTGTCTATCAGAAATATTATGAAATTCTTTTAGATATTTTCCTATACATTTATAATGCTCTTAAAAGCCACTTAGTCTTACAATGATCAGCTCCATTTACACTTCCTGCTCTCTAAATAAGCCAGAATCAATAAAACATTATAATTCTGAATATATTTAGTAAAGTAACTCCATTTAAACAACAAATATGTATACCTAATACTCAAATGTATTTCTGTCCAACCTACTTGAAATGAACTCCGTGAGTGAAATGCTACACACAGAGAAAGGTCATAAGTGGTAACTTTCAGAACAGATTTCCTTGTGTAACCTCAAAATAAAATACGGGTGAACAAAGAAGTTACATATAATTTCTTGCACAAGATAATGAAGAACTAACATAGATTTTAAAAGTCTGTTTTATCCAATAGCCTTGGTAATGTTCAAACTACATAAAAGAATGTATATAATAAACAGGAAAAGTATCTGAAGCCAAAGGTATATGCTTACCTTTGATACTATTAAATAACAGATTTTCTTTTGTAAAAGCCTTTCTTTTAACTTTTGAGGATGGTTATGCTTTTCAATAGCAGAGAGAGTTCAAGGACTGTGAGTGATGCATATGCACATTAAAAAAGTACAAAAGGCAAGTGACCCTAGTAAATTTCACCTTAACAGCATTTGATATTCTAAGAAATCTAATTGAAATCCTCTCTGTATTTTTCTTTTTAAGGGAGAGTAATGTGGGTTTATAGGGCCATAGTATATAGTAAACACCTTTGGTTGCTTTTAAAGTGAAAATAAGCAAACATTTTTTATGTATTTGCAATGATATATACACACATAAATAGATAGATATGCATATTTTAATATATGTCTCTCACATACTTTGGTGGGAAGACCACAAAACTTGGGATTGTTTGGTCTGGACATGAGGGTGAATGATGAATATGATATGAATATTCGCCATCTCCCTAGAAGACAAAGCAAAAAAAATGAGTTTAAAATATTTTAAAAGTGGCTGAGTCAACCTGGCTAACTTCAAGATCATGTTGACTGAGCTGTCCAATGACCAGTCTTCCACCTAAACGACTGATGGGATCAGTTCAGCAAACAATCAATCACCTAGTTATTTTGGTGAAGAATGCAAATGCAAAACCTTTGCTTAGAAGGAAGTACTTCTTTAATTAAGCATTAGGGCATGAATTCAAGTGAGCTTATAGACTATGCCTAAAGGTCTTTTGAATTAGAGTGGATAGTTATATAGATTGAATCATTTAATAAGTCAATGAATATTTATTTAGTATCTATTTTGTTTCTATTTCTTAACTATTCAGAACAAGGAGCTAGATAGGAGGATCAATTGAGATAAATTCCAGACCTTAAATAAGTTCCCCCTTAATTGTGCAAATATAGACATTTGTAAATCATGGGGACTTGCGCCCGTTATCTGGCTACTGATATCGTTTGTAAAAATAGCTTTATAGTGCTACCATTCACATATCAAGCAATTAACCCACTTAAAGTGATTCATCCATGTATTGTAGCATGCAGTATTTCATTTTTTATTGCCTGAAATATTCCACTGAATGGATATGTCAGTTTTGATTACTTCTGCTAATGGATATTTAGGTTGTTTCTGCTCTTTGGCCATTATAAACATTTCTGCAGTGAACACATCTTTGTGGATATGTTTCTATTTTTCTTGATTAAATGACTGATATAAATGGGACATAAAATAAACCTATGTTTAGGGTTAATATTTTGAAGACCTGGAAAACAGTTTTCTATTCCCACCAGCAAAGTATAAAAGCTTCAGTCTCTCTATATCTTTGCCAATATTGTCATCATCTGCTTTAAATTATAGCTGTCTTAGTGGAGTTGATTTTATTCTATATAATTAAAATATTTTATTGCACTTTTGGTGAAAGTTTACATAGCAATTTCAGGAACTGTTCAACAATTTCTACATATTTCACTTAGTACCAGTAGTTACATTTTTCACAGTATGTCAGCCTTCTCATTAGCTCTGGGCTGTTTTTCTGACTTCCAGCAAAGTAGCTTTCCTCCACCTTGCCTTCTCCCCTTAGGTTTCCAGTAAATATGGGCTCTTTGGTTTCCCACAGACAATTATTTTAAAGGAACACAATGGTCATGGGACTGACACAGCATGTTCCCAAGGCTTTCACAGAAAAGGGCGGGGCCCATTGTTCCCACATGGAGCAGTTGCTAGGTTTGAACCTACAAAATTTTGGCTAGTCACTGAGCACTTAACCACCATGCCACCAGTGCTATTTCATATCTAAGAAACAATACCATTAGAAAAGGACATGAATGCTATAAAGATTTACTCCTGGTGTCTTCTAAGTGGGTAGTTTTGTACATTCTACATGCATGTAGTTTGTGAATCCATTTGGAGGTCATTTTAAATGTGGAATGAATCAGTGATCCAACTTCATTCTTTGCCTGGCTGCTCCAGCACTGTTTGTTTAGAATATTGTTCTTTCTGTACTGAATTGTTCCAGCATTGTTGTCAATTCACATTTCACTACACATGTAGATGTTATTTATGGACTCTAAATTCCATTGTGTACATATGTCTAGCTATTCTTATATTAGCACCACACACTGTTGATTATTGAAGGTTTGAAGAAAGGCTTGAGATCAGAAAAATTAAGATCTAAAATTTGGCTTACTTAAAAAATTCGATTAGACGGTTTGAATCCTGTGTTAGTCTAGTTAATCTAGTGAAACAAACCCATGCAGCTCATCCATGCACAAGAAAGAACTTTATGTCAAGGTGATGCCCCAGGCCAGTCCAGATCAAGTCGATGGGTCAAATGTTAGTTGGGGTCTGTTTCAGACTCACATAGCTGTACTCCAATCACTCCCAAAAAAAGCAGAAGCAGGGAGTTCATAGACTGTTGAATACACAGTCACATGAA
>PVJH01029172.1:0-26299 GCA_004026705.1 Nesogale talazaci | reverse complement strand
CACTTGTGAAAAACTAGCCCCTGACAGCCATATGAGCAGCAAAGGAATATTGCAGACATAATGCTGGAAGATGAGATCCTCAGATTTGAAGGTGCTCAGAATTGGATGACTCCTTAAAATAGAATTTACTTTAACAATGTGCATGAACCTGGTCGACTTGCAAAGACTTGCAAAGATTCATATTTGTGCACATTTCAAAGAAACACCTTTCAAAGGAGGGGGAAATTATTCAACAATGTCTTTGACATCTCACACAAAAGCCTACTGAAGATAATTAGAAATCAACCGCATCAATACATTCACACAGAACAGCCAGACAGTCAAGCCAAAGTCAGAAGAAGACAGGGAACATGGGATATTATTACTACCGTCAAATCACCGAAAGCTGAGAACACCAGAAAAATGTTTACCTGTGTTTCATTGACTGTGCAGAAACATTCCACTGTGTGGATGATAACAAATCACCGATAATATTGTAATGAATGTGAATTCCAGAACACTTAGCTGTGCTCATGAGAAACCTGTCCATAGAATAAGAGACTGTCATTCCAAGGAAGCGAGGGGATACTGTCAGGTTTAAATGAAGAAAGCTGTGTGCCATGGTTGTATCCTTTCACCAGACTGTATGGTGAGCAAGTAACTTGAGGAGCTGGAATACAGTTGTGAATTATAGCGTCTGAATTGGAGGAAGACCCATGGACAGTCTACAGTATTGCAGATGACACACTTGATTGTCAAAAGCCCAGAGGATTTGAAGAACTTATTGATGAAGATCAAAGACTGTAGCCTTCACATAGAGTGCAACTTGACATAAAACAACAAAAATTATCACAACTGGGTCGATAAGCAACATCATTATGCAATGTTAGGGATTAAGCCCACCAGACACTCTTGGGCGAGGGTGGAGATGAGATCCTATCGATTGGGTCACAGTACGGTGTGGCCTTTTGTATAGGAGAAAGACCAACCAGAATCCACTTCGGTTTGACCTTTCTGCTGGAGCTGGATCTTGTGTCTGGTTCCTTGATCTCCTTTTGTGGCCCCTGCCAGTCCCAGGAGGTCTCAGCAGTGACCATGGGGGATACATTTGGCTGACTTCAGATCCATTTACCCCTGCATCCTCTCGCCTGTGCCCGCTGTCGCCTCTGTGCTGCCACCCCGCCTCCTGTTGGTCTGTTTCAGAGTCGAGAAGCCTAACTTGAACCGAACTGGACTTGGCGACTTGTACAATTGTATGAGTCATTTAAAAGCCATTTCTCAAAATAGATCTTTTTCTCGATATACATACAAGCATCACTGGTTTTGCCTCTCTTGAGAACTCAACCTAACACAATAAACAGAGGAAAGATTGAAGTGTTATGGATTTTCTCTTACTTGGATCAATAACCAAAGTCCATGAAAGCAGCAGTCGAGAAATCACATGATGGATTAAACTGGACAAAGCTGCTGTGAAAGACCGTTTTATAGTGTTAGAAATCAAAGGGTGTTATTTTGAAGACTAAAGTACACATGGCCCAAGGGGCAGTATTTTCAATCACCTCACACACTAGTGGGAAAGCTGGATAGTGAATAAAACAGACTGAACAAATGGGTGCTTATGGATTATGATTTTGGAGAAAAATATTAAATATACCTTGAACATCCAGGAAAGAACAAATCTGTTTCAGAAGAAGTACAACCATTATGCTCAGAAGTGAGGGTGGGAAGCCTTGTCTCCTGCACATATTTTAAGGAGGTACCAGAGTCTGGAGTAGGACGTCATGCTTGCTAAGGTCAGTGGAAAAGAGGAATATCCTTAGGGAGGTAGATTGACACGGTGGCTGCAACTATTGGTGCAAACATAATAAAGATTATGAGGATGGTATAGACAATGTTTGGCTATGCTACACGAGTTTCTGCGAGTCAGAACCAATTTGATGACTCCTAACAACAAGAAGTGTGTGCAGTACTCTTTGATCACCTACTCAAAGCTCAGACAGTGCCATTATGGTTGACAACATTGAAGTGCTCAAGTCAAGAGTGTCTTGGTCAAGGTGCTTTAGATTGTGAACAATAGAATTCTGGCCATATCACGAAGAAAATGAAAACCAAAAAAAAAATCTACTTGGACACAAAAATAAATAAATTTGTGCTTTCTATGGTCTTATGGGATGAACGCTATGAAAGCCAGGAACTATGTTTACTCTTTACATCTGTTCTGGAATCCCCTAACAGCCCTTCTCTGGTTCCTTCTTTTTCTTGTTCCTGTTCCTACTCTTTCCAGACAGCATTTTGGAATTCAGTGCCTAAATATTTTAATAGGACTAGCTGAGATTCTAATTGATGCCACTTCTTAGTTTAAGAACCTAGTTGAGATCAATTCATTTCTGTAAGGTTTAGCCTCAAATTTACATGAGAATAAATCTGATACTTAGCTTGTACCAGATGTATTCCCTTGGTCCAAGCAACAGAAGTAAGAGATCAAAAAATAAACAAATGCACTGCCATCTGATCAGTTCTGATTCATAGCCACCCTATGGGATAGAGTGGAACTGTCCTTGTCAGTTTCTGAGACTATACAGCAGTAGAAAGCCTCATCTTTTCCCAAGCTGGCTGGTGATCTCCAACTGCTGACTTAGCAGTTAGCAGTTCACTCTGTAGCCACTATACCACCAGAGCGCCTAATGATGAGATGAGGGAGAGCATATTATCCAGCCTGATTCAATAGCAGTGAGGTGCACTGACTTCATTTGAAGTATTTGGCGCCCTCTTCTCTGAGCCCTGTTAGTGCAGTGATTAAAGGCACACAGCTTTACATGTTTCCTGGACTGCAAAGGTCATAGGTCTGTCTCGTGGTCTCTGCTGCTGCCATGGCTTCATCTTGATGATCTTTGCTGCTGCTGCTTCTGCATGCAAGGATACCACCTGAGGATGGCCCATTTTTCTGCTGATCATGGGGTTCTCTGTTCCTGTTTCTGAGATGGCTCATGTTATTCCCCATGGAATGGCAAAATCGACCAACCCCTGACAATTGGAGTCTTCTATAACTCACTTGCATGTTCCTATCCAGTCATCCATCATAGCGACCCTTTGGACAGAATAGAACTGCCCTTTGGGGCTCCTGGGTCTTATGGGGCTGAAAGCACCATCGATCATCTGCTGAGTGGCTTGTGAGTTCAAACCGCTGACCTTATGGATAGCAGCACAAGGCATAATCCACTGTGCCAGAATCAGAATCAAGTCAGTGGCAGTGAGTTTGGTTTTTAGGAGCCTTTTGGTGAGACACAAAGACTTTGGGATGGAAGAGACAAACCTAGCAATTTCATTTCCCCACACCTTGCTTTTAAATATCCCTACAATTAATTTTCAGCTGAAAAAAACCCTCCATATCTTACCCCGTTGAGGTTAACGACCACATTATTTTTCTCCATAACATACAGTAATGACAATATTCTTCCCTGAATCCTTTTCCTAACTTTTATTATTTTCTCCCACCCCAAGAACACTTTCATGTGTCTAGGAGGCAGAACCAATGAACTCAATTACCACTTGACTGTATCATGGGGATTGTCTTCTATTCGGCTGCTCTCAGGGATGACATCGTTTATTCACAAGAAATACAAGTAACAAGTAAACACGAAGGTTCGGCCTGTACTGGGAACTCTGCGGGGTGCTTTATATGCACTATCAATTACGCTTTTTAACAAGGCTATGAGGTAGTTCCTATTATTGTTTCCAGGATCACACAGCTAGTAAATGGCTGGTTTATTTCTGGAATCGATGTCTGCCTAAGTTCCCATCTCGTGCCGCAACCACGCCGCTGTACTGACGTGGGTTTTATAAACTGGTCGGTCAGCATTCTCCTGGCAGCGCCGTGCTGGCTCAGTCTTGGCGTCTCTCCCTTGGGATGCCTCATCCCACCTCCTTGCCTGGTCCACTGTGCATGTAGAGTCCAGAAAGATCTATTTTATGAAAGGAAAGACGTGCGAGTAGCAATGGGGAAGCGATTCTGTGAGGTCAGGGGCGGCATTAGAAGAAGCGAGAGCGGTAGGGAGCGTGAGGCTCCCCTGTGCGTGCGTTCCTGTTTCTCAGAAGTACAGACAGCCGCGAACAAAGGGGAGACAGCCCAAGGACAGCCCAACTTGGTTTGTTGTCACTGTTCCTAGTTGCCTGGATTCCAGGATGCTCTCCTCACTATCCCGCGGGGAAAACAATAACCAAAGGACGTAAACAACAGTGAGAATGAAGTCACTTAAGCAATTAGGGTCCGTACCACCTGTGGAAAGTTCCATGTGAAGGAATGACCTAGTTTCATGCTAACCGGAAGGGAAGAAACGGTGAGTGCAGGCTTTGGCTGTAAATTCAGAAAGGTGACTTTGTTGCTTGGGTACGGTGGGCTTGTTCGGAGCCCCGGGGTCACAGGCACTTAGCTGGTTGGGGTTCCAGCCCACCGGCCACTCCGTGGGAGGGACATGTGGCTGTCTGCTTCTGGAGCGAAACCTCGGAAACCCCCTGGGGAGTTCTATATTGCTCTGAAGGTTCCTTGTAAGGCAGAGTTGACTCCGTCGCAGTGGGTTTGGTGGGCTTGTTAATATATTACTGAATTGATTTTGATTAAGAAAAAACGGAAAAAATCTCTAGTTCGGGGCTGAGCCCCGGTGGCGTAGGGGTTGTGCGCGGGACTGCGGCCCACTGGGACGGAGGTTCAATTCCAGCAGTGGGGCTGGGCCTCCTACTCCCACCACCGGAGAGCAGTGATGCCCCCCACCCCCAAATAAAAACAATAAAAATCTCTAGTTCATGTGCCCAGATCTATTCCACTGGATACTGTAGCTATGCAGATGCAGATGGAATCTTCCCATTCTTCAGTGTTGGGAGATCATGAAACTTGTTTCCCGGTGTTTGAATGATTTAATATGGATTAAAATGATGAGCATACTTATTAACAACTAATAATAAGGGTTACGCATTGGGCTGCTACCTGCAAGGCCAGTATTTGAAGCCACCAGGTTCTCCAAAGGAGAAAGATGAGGCTTTGTACCCTGTAAAGAGTTGACTGTCTGAAACTCAGATCCAGTTTTACATTGGCAAAGAGGGTCACTGGGAGTCAGCATTGACTCTATGTAAATGAGTTTGTTTGTTTGTTTGTTTGTTTATCCAACCAAATCAAACCCACTGATATTGAGTAGATTGTGACTCATAGTGATCCATATAAGGATTTTCAAGGCTGAAATGTACAGAAGCGAGATAGTCTAATGGTTTGAACCACTGACCTTGAAATTAGGAGTTCAATGCTTACCCAATAGCATCACCAGGGTTCCTTAATATTCTCTTATAATTTTTATAAAATGTTGATATTATACTTACTACTCTAGCTTCTCTCTTCTATATTCTTATGCCTAGTTTCTTTATTAATAATTTTCTTAGCACTTCATCCACATGTCATCCAACTCAATAACTTAATCATACCAAGAAGAGTTGTACAATTATCACCACATTCAATTCTAGAACATACTCTACTTCCTTGTTCTCATCGTTATCCATGTAATTATTATTTTTTCTAATTGTGGCAAAAGACATACATAACAGAATATTCTCTAATTCCACAACTTCTATATATGAAATTCAGTGCCATTGATAATACTCTTCATGTTGTACAACCATTATTGATATCCTTTTCCAAATGGCTCCATCACCATTAACAGAAACTCAGTGCTGCTTAACAACAACTCTTTCTCTTTCATTCATGGTAACCATTGGTCAAATTCGGTTTCTTTTCTATTTTTCAGTAGTTTATTTAATATAATATTCACATATCATATACACTTCCCTGATTAAGTCACTTTTTAAAAAGTTTTGTCTATATCATCACAATCAGTTCTAGTGCACCCTCCCCCTTGTGTATTCATTATTTGTTCCCCCAAATACCTCACACTTCTCTCTCCCACATTGCCTCTCTAGAACCCAATAAACCAGTGCACCAGTTATTGTCTCTATGCATCCACTCCTCTGTGCTTCACAAATTGGTAAGCCCAACAGAAACAATAAGAAACAAAAACAAGATGGAGCAGCAAGAAAAAAATACAATGTTAAAAATACAAAAAAGCATAATAGAAAATTACCATTAATATTTAAAAGGCCAGAGAAGACATTTCTGTCCCTGAACAGGTGAGAAATACTTCAGTCTAGAGGAAATTCAGGTTGGATCAAGAGGATGATCAACCAACCAAGTATATTTTACCGTGATTCAATTCATCATAATCAAGTTTACAATAATTATTCGTGCCCTCTGCCTGTGGCTAGAAGGGATGTGCCAGAGGTTGAATCTGACTAGATGGTTTACAGTTGGATGTGGGCCGCCCACCCTTCTCCATTGCCTCCTACAGATTCTATGTTTGCAATATAAGCGCTGATACTCTTCCCTTCAGCATATTTGGATTTTGTTATGGTCATCTTTGATTCACACAGGTTGGTGTGCTCCTTCCCTCTGGACTTGGTTGACGTTTGTCCCTAGTTTCTTTCCAGGGCCCTGTCAAAGGAATTAAGTTAAGAAGGAGTGGGGAACCAACATGCGGGCTTGACTCTGAAACCCTCACTAGATTGTGAACAAATTCCTTTTCAAGTGTAAAGCTCAACTCATTACCGTAGACCTAATTCCAAGGCATTGCAACTCGCAGGGTTCTCAGGGCTGTAGATTTTTATGGAAGCAGACTGCCATATTGGTCTCTTGTGGAGAGGCTGGTACATTATTACCCTTCAGATAATAGCTGAGCCTTAACCACTGCACCACCAGGACTCCCATAAATTGAAAATTTAAGTGACATGAATCACATTCATCATGTTGCACAACTGTCACTATTTTTCATCACTCAAATAAAAACTCAGTAGTTCTTAAGCAATAATTTTCCATTTCCACATAACCTAAATTTCTTAGAGGGGTTAATAACCTTCTTGTGTGTGTGTATTTGCTTATTCTAGATATTTCATTTAAATATAATCACACACTAATTGCTCCATATATATCCTTAAGGTCAACCGTTAATGAAATTTTGAGCTGATGATAGACTGCTTGTTATAGTTACACAATTTCCTGTAACGTGAGAAATAAGAATGAGGGGGTGGAGTCTAGTCTGTCAATCAGGTCACACATAGCCTGATCCTTCCCTGTGACCATATCCTTCTCATGAGGATTCTGGGAACTCACTCTCTGCTTCAAGTCTCTGTTGACAAGCCACATGGAACAACTCTGGTGGTAACCAGAGTTCTGGAGATGTTTCTACCACCACTGGATCTATAGGACTTTCCACCAACCAGTCTGATCTTCCTGAATTTGGCATCTTTGCATGTGCTGCGTGAGTCTGAAGAGAAATTCATGGGCTAATATTGGAATTATGGGCTAACATCAAACTTATGGACTTGTTCTGGACTGGACTGGTATGTTTTCTGACAACATAATTACTCTTTGAGATAAAGCTTTTGTTTCTGTCATCTCCCTGGACTAACACTCTGCTCATGACAACCTGTATTCACAGGCTGTGGAAGAGGCTTTAACTCCTAGTTTAACCCATTTTCAGGCAGATACCAAAAGAAACTCTGAAACTTGCTCTAGAACAGGGGTCCTCAAACTACGGCCTATGGGCCACATGTGGCCTGGCCAAGGACATTTATCTGACCTGCGGGGTGTTTTTGCTGCTGCTACCTGTCCTACTTAGCAGCCAACTCATTGCAGGCATGTGTGGAATGTGCGCCCACTCTCTGCCTCCCCTCCTCCTCTCAGTCTCAGGTGTCATCGGTCGAGTCATGAGCTTGCCTGTGCAGAGCCTACTGCTGCCTGAAGACTGAGGTAAGAACAAGAACACAAGTTAGGATTTTTTTTTTGGGGGGGTGGCATCACTGCCCTCAGGTGGTGGGAGTAGGAGGCCCAGCCTTTGCTCCGTGGAGCTGGAATCCCAGTGGGCCGCTGTCCCACACACAACCACTATGCCACCGGGGCTCAGCCCAAGTTAGGATTTTTTTTTTAAGGTAAGAGGTCTATTTTTTTCTATTATTGCATTTAGTAGGGCCTTTTTTTGCAGTTAAATAGGGGCCTTTTTTTCTGAAGTTAAGACTTTTTTTTTTTTTTTTGCAGATAGGAGGCATCTTTTGTTTTAAAGTTAGGAGAGCCTTTCTTTGGTTGGGGGTGGTTTCTAGGGGCGTTGCATCACAGGGATAACGCAAGTAGTCAGTACTCAGTGCTAATGCGAATAGTCAGTGCTCAGTGCTAATGACAATTGTAAGTGCTCAGTGTTAGCGTAAATGGTCAGTGGCCAGTGTTAATGCAAATGGCACTCAGTGTTGATGGGGGCCCTAAACTGGCAATCTGCCTAGGACCCCATGGGAACTTAATTCAACTCTGCAAACAAATCCGATGGGTAGGAAACCCAATTTAATGGACAGTGAGTGCATCTATATTCTGATTGCTATTCAGTTATGTATGATATTGCATGTTGTGTGCTGTGTAAGCCCTGGTTCACACTGTTGCAATCTCTGAGCAGTGCAAGTTCAGCCAAATGTTTGTATGGCTGAACTTGCATTAGATTCGGAAGAAAAAGGGCATACATGCCTTCTTTTTTCCTGCAGTGGAATCTGATCGCCTGGGTGAAAAGTTGTGTGATTCTGCACAACTTCTAACTTTTATTCATGGGACAAATGATGATTTCAAAGTTACAGGAGAGCTTGCTGCACTGTAAAGCATCAAAGGAAGAACTACAGGAGAGGATATCTATGAAAAGGCTTGCCAAACTGTGAATGGTTTGGAGCTGGGCTGGGCTAAACTAGCCAGTGTGACAACTGATGGTGCTCCTAGCATGGTAGGGTCTAAGAAAGGAGTAATTGCTTGCATTTACCAAGAGATGGACAAGCATAACCACTCTCATACAATAACCATACACTGCCTCATCCACCAACAAGCGCTGTGTAATAAATCACTGAAGTGAGACTCTTATGAAAATTGTGGTACCTTGTGTTAACGTCATAGAGCTAATGCACTAAACCAAAGACAATTTCAGGCCAAATTGCTGCCATAAATGCTTCCAAAGATGATCGCCATTTTGAGTGCATGGTTTCTGAGATTAGGATATGTCTCAGAGGGGAGAGATTCTTTTTCCAGAATGAAACATCTGAAATATCCAACCAGATCTAGACTAACTGATGCACACTTGCATCACTTGTTATGATTAGCACTGACAAATATGGAACCGGACACTGACCATCTCATGTGCCAAAAGCAGGGCCATAGTTCCCATTGAAATACTGGCAAATTTGTTGAATTAATATTACTTGTTCTTCATTTTAAATATTGTATTGTTCCCATTTTGGTTTTTTACTTCAAAATAAGATACGTGCAGTGTGCAAAGGAATTTGTTCGTAGTTTTTTTTTAACTATAGTCCGGCCCTCTAACAGTCTGAGAGACAGTGAACTGGCCCCCTGTTTAAAAAGCTTGAGGACCCCTGCTCTAGAACATAGAGAAGCTGAATTATAAAGAAAAAATGGGGAAAAAAGAGCTTAATGGAAAAATTCAAAGGGTGGCTTGAGAAAACAAAGTATATACTTGGCATTTCTCAATCTGAAAGAACTGAAGGAGTGGTTCAAGCCCTGAGTTGAAATATTGAAGGATTCTATGGATAGGTATTTCCCAAAGTGGGTAATAGCCCCCCTGGGGAGCACTGGAATGTCCAGGACTGGGAGAGCCTGCAAAAGCAGTTGTCTACACTTGTATCCTGCATCAAGAGTTATAGTACATGTTTTTAATTGTCAGGACCTCACTGAGTTGTGTGTTTTGGGGCGGTGGGGTGGGTTTCCCTGAAAAGAGATAGTGGGCCAAATAAACTTGGGAAACTATGCCATGTACAAAATACTGAATAACACAGAAAGCATTGAAAGAAGAGGAAAGTAAGACACAAAGTCACTGTAAGTGACTTAAGTGACTTAAGATTGACCAATTTCCAACTGCTCTGAGATGTACCATATATATGATCAAAAACTGGGACCATTGTGGCATCCAGGATGCACCGAAAGTCTGGACTAAAAATAAGGCTACAGGAATTGATGGACTACCAATTAAGATATTTCAACAAATGAAGACAGGACTATATGCACTTACTTTCTATGCCGGGACAATTGGAAGATAGATAGCTGTAAGAGAGTCATATTAGGTGATTCAAAACCAATATCACCAACAATATCATTAGTAATACACATGTGAAATTTTGCTAAAGATAATTTTAAACTGACCACAGCCATTTATAAACAGGGAATTGTCAGAAAGCCAAGTCAGATTTAGAAGACAATGTAGAATGAGAGATATCATTTTTGAGATCAGTTGGCTCTTGGCTGGATGCATAGAATATGAGAAATATGTTTACCTGTGTCTCATTGACTGTGTTTCCTACTTTGAAGCTTTATACTGTGTGTATCTTAATAAATTAAGGATTGAATAGCAAATGATAGAAATTACAGAACTGTACTTCTATAAAACCTATATGTAGACTAAAAAGCAGTTTGAAACAGAACAAGAAAATACTGAGTGGTTTAAAGCCAATAAAAGTATGCGTCAGGGTTATACTTTTCACTGTATTTATACAATCTGCTGAGCAAATAATATAGGAAGCTGGGCCATATGAAGAAGAAAATGATATCAGGATTGGAGGAAGGGTCATTAACCACCTACAGTATGCAGACGACACAGCCTTCCTTGAGAAAAGTGAAGAAGACTTGAAACTAAAGATTGTGATAGTTAAGGATTTATATGCCTTGCCTGGGCCATGATTCTTGGTGGTTTAGCAGTTAAGACCTAATAATTCCTTATGATGAGATCTGATCAGTGGTGTGGCCTGCTTCCACTAAAAGAAGACATTGTGGACAACCTTGCTTGCTTTTTGCTGGGTTTGATTATTGCATCTACTCATCCACCTCCAGTTCTTTGGATTTGAGGCAACAGCCATTCATGCTGTCTGCCAATCCTGGGAGTCATGAGCAACCTGCTATGTTACATGCTGATGGTGGATTCATTCCTCTGCAGTCAGGAGCTTACTTTGTACTGATCTTGGTTCATCAGCTCCTGATGGAACCTGAATCTGGACAAGCCTCCAACCCAACATCTGAACCTCAGACGTGGTGTGTGCCTGCTTTTATACATGCCTGAATCATTTCCTTTATATAAACCTTTCTCTATTTATGTACACATATATAACTTTTCTAGTGAATTCAGCCGAAGATAAAGATCAAAGAATCCAGCCTTTAGTCTGGATTTTTACTCAATGTTTGCAAGACAAGAAGTCTTACAACTTGACAACATCACATTAAACAGAGAAAGGATCAGAGCTATCGAGGATTTCATTTTACTGGGCCTGCAGCCAATGCTCACAGAAGCAGCAGTCATGCATTAATAAATATCTGTAAAGTGTTGACAAACAAAAATCTCACTTTAAAGAGTAAGGTGCACCTGACCGAGAAAAGAGAAATAAGTGCCATGCATGAGGAAAAACTAAGGCGTTGCTCCTTGAACTTTGCACTGAACCTCAGTAACAATGACAACAAATGGTATTTTCAATCACCTATGAAAACTGGATGATAAATGAAGAAGGCCACAGAAGAAATGATGCTTTCAAATTAAAATTGCAGCTGATGTCTTCTTTGGCCGGAGACTATTAAGTCGACCAGGGACTGCCAGAAGAACAATCAAATCTGTCCCAGAAGTACAAAATACTCCTTGCAAGCCAGGGCGGGGAGGCTTTGTTTTATGTCGTTTGGCCATATTTTCCGGAGAAACCAGCCCCTAGAAAAGGGCGTCACGCGTTGTCAGGCAGAGTGTCGGTGACAGGGAGCACAGTCCTCTGTGGGCAGGATGGACACTGGCTGCAACCACGGGCTTCCTTGGAGCAACAGTGGGAGGACGGTGCCCAGCCAGTCCAGGTTCTGTTCTGTCGCTTGCAGGGGTCGCTGTGAGTCAGAACGGAATCGGAGGCCCCTGTAACAGCAACAACGATCCTTGGGCAAGTTTGACGTCCTCCCTGCGCCTCATTTTCCTTACGGGGGCAATGGGAATAAGGTGGTGTTCCTCCCACATAGGCTTACCATGACGAATGCATGTTAAATGTTGGAGCAGTGGTCATAGCAAACACTCGCTGGCATGAGCTGTGTTCGGATGACTGATGCGTGTCTGTGTCTGTGCCTCTGCTTGGACTCTGCTTGTCTGGGGAGGCGAAGTGCAAAAGTTCAAGGAGCCCTGCCTAGTCGTTCTCCAGCCTTCTCTCCGGTGCACTGTACTCGCTGCTCTGCTTTGGGTCTGTTGTAATGTTTCAGGAATGCGCTGTTTTTCTTTTCTTCTCGTCTGCCCACTCCCCTACCCCAGTTCCATTAAAAACAAAGAGTAACTGTTTTAGCAATCTGGGAAGTGGGAGAGACTGACCCTCAGTTTCAGTCATGTTTGAAACGAAAGAGCCTAATAATTGGGAATGACAGGCAGCGGTAGAGACTTTGGACAAGTGAAGAGTTCCAAAATAGCAACTCCCTTTGGAACCAGTGGTCATGAATCTGAAGTCAGTCCTTGAAATGGTCTCTCTGTCAGACGTGGGGTATGTGCAGCCTTCTTAGAACTATGGTTCGTGAGGAATGAATGTTCTGACGCAAATGAGGTTTTTGAAACCAGCATAGTGTTTCTTTATTTGGTTAACACTGCTTCTGCACTTTGTTTTTCCTTGTCAACTTTAAAGAGAATATATATATATATATATAAAAAAAGCCAACGCCCTGCCAAATCTTGGCAGAGGAATTTCAGTGAGCAAAAATCTCCGCCTACAACCATGTGTTAAGTGGCGGTGACACAGAAAAGGTTCCATCGACTATTGCTGATGCATGAGGGCATTATCATATATAAAGCTAAGAAAGCCAGAGTGCCTGAAAACCTCAGAAGAAAAACTTCAGAGAGAATTTAGAAGGTACCTGCCCCCTCTCCCCCCAGCCCTTTCTTCTCTCTTCCTCCTGTTATTATCTTTGGCACAACAGTTCAAGAATCAGAGGGCAGCTACTCCAATCCATCATCGACACTGTAGGAGGTCCGCTACTGCCAGGCAGAACCTGCAGACACAAAGAACAAAGGAATAGGAGAAGGTAAATTGAGAGACGTGTGAACTGACTGCCCTAATTAATATCTGGACTTGTGAGTTTTGTACCTAGAAATGAAAGCGTATGAGTACTGACCCTATTGAACATTGGTTGGATAACTATAGCAGAAGGACATGTCAGTAAGAGAACCAAGAGTTCTAATAGGGTTAAATGTGATCTCAAGGGTAGGAATAATATGTCAGGTTAGAGAGTAGGTGAGAATATTGCAGGTTAAGGGACTCAAGTTCCCAGTGAGAGTCAGAGTTGTATATCCAGTTGTGACAAATTCAATTCAAATCAAATATATATATTAAATATACTAAATACAGAATATGATTTGTACATTCAATTTTTTTCTGGCATCACTGCCCTCAGGTGGTGGGAGTAGGGGGCCCAGCCTTTGCTCCTGGGAGCTGGAATTGGACCTCCAACCCAGTGGGCCGCAGTCCCGTGCACAACCACTATGCCACCAAGGCTCAGCCTTGTGCATTCATTTTTTTGGTCATATTTTCCTGGGGAAATTGAGGCTCTATAAAACTACCGTCTATATCAGTGAGCATTGAGACAGAAAGCATTTTTTTTTAATTAAAAATCATTTTATTGGGGGCTTGTACATCGTTTTTCTTAATACATAAATACATATACTGTGCCAAGCACCTTCACATTGTCTGCTGCTGTTATCATTCTCCAAATATCCACTTTTCCACTTGAGCCCTTGATATCAGCTTCCCATCCTTTCCCCTCTTTCCCTGCTCTCCCTCCCCCACCACCCCTCAATACTTTATAAATTATTATTTTTTGTCATATCTTACACTGCCCAGCCTCTCTCCCAACCCACTCTTTTGATGTCTGTCCTCCAGATAGGAGGTTATGTGTAGATCATTGCAGTTGATTCCCACTGGAGAAGGTACATTGGTAGAGAGGGGAGCTGGAGATATGGGGAACCCAGGACAGATGAGCCCCTTGGGGCCACTGATGAGATTGGAGCTACTGGATGGGTGGAGAGAAAACATTCTTGATGCCTTATATTGAATACATAGGAATATAAAAAGCTGAGAAGTAAAAAAACAAAACAGTAAGACAATCCCAAGATTATCAGATAAAATGAACCAATAGACAGCATCATAATAAGTGGAAGAAAATTGACATTGGCAAGAATTTCATTTTACTTGGATCCATAATCAAAGCTGTCAAAGAAATTGAATGACATATTGCCATGGGAATGACATATTGCCATTGGAGGAATCAGCTGTGATTGACTCAAGCAACTGTATTTTTAATGACCTCATCTGCTTGTGAAAGATGAATGCTTCCTAGAAGTGAAGTTAGTGAGATGTTGGATGAGCTATCAGGAGAGACCAGTTGTGGAAAGGGACGTGGTCAAGTGGTGTGGTAGTTACATAATCTGGTGTCAATTAGGACCTGAGAGGATAAAGAGTGAAAGGGTGGAATCTAGTCTATCAATCAGATGAGAGCCAATGAGGCCTCTGTGTGGACATGGCCTCACTCTCTCTTTGCTCACTTCCTGGGAGACATTGCAGCTGACAGGACACGTCGACCTACCCTGGAAGTTGGAGTAACCATGTGGAAACCCCTGCTAGTGCTGAAATCCTTGCAATGCCACTGGATCCAAAGACTTTCAACCCACTGGTCTGTGATAGTCCTGCACTTAGGGTCATTGCATGTGTTCTGTGGGTCTGAAGAGGACTGTATATATTAGTATTAGACATGTGGGCTAATATTGAACTTATGGACTTGTTCTGGACTGGGATGGGATGCTTTCTTAATGTACAATTAACCTCTCTCATACAGAAATGAGTTTCTATGGATTTGTTTCTCTGGTCCACCCAGATTAGCACAGGTGCCTATGAGCAAAAGGAAGGAAGACATAGTGGCTGTAACAATGGGCTGAAGCATAACACCACTTGTGGGGAGAGGACGGAACTCAGTGTTTCACTCAGTTACCCAAAGGGTCACTAATGAGTCACAACCGACTGCATGGCTCCTGTGGGTAGGGTCCAACTCAAGGGAACCCTCTGGCTTGTAGATGTGCTTTTCAACACTGTAGAGAGGTCGCCTGCAGCAGGGTTATCCAGCGCACTGCACCCTTTGATCTCTGCACTGCTGATTTCATGAATATTGGTTGTGAATCTAAGCGAGATAAAATTCTTGGTAAATTCAATCCTGTTTCTGCATATCACAATGATACCTTCCGGTTTAGTTGTGAGGATTTTTATTTTCCTTACCTTGAGTTCTAATCCATATCGAAGGCTGCACGCCTGGGTCTTCATTAGCAATTGCATCAAGTTCTCTTTGTTTTCTGAGAGCAATATTTTATCATTTACATATTGCAGATTGTTAGCATGTCTTCCCCCAATCTGGATGCAACTTTCTTCTTCATATAGTCCAATGTTGTGCTCGCTTCAGCAGCACATATACATATAGTCCAATGTCTCTGGTTATTTTCTCAGTGTACAGCTTGAAGCATGGTGAGAGGATTCACCTTTGACACACATCTTTATTGATTTTAAATCATGCATCATTTCTTCATTATGCTCACAATTGCAGCTTCATCTGTGCACAGGTTCTCAGTGGCATATAGCACGATTATCAGAGCAGAATATCACTTCTAATGCTTGAGAGACAAGAGGAGCCATGGCAACCAAGCAAGAGCTGGATCTATATCATGCGTTGCTGTAAGAACGGGGTCCATGAAGGAGGTAACCATTGCTGGATACACTGCCTGAAGCAGACAGAGGTGGGGTGGGGAATCGATGGCTTCTTCCTTCTGGTCCCTGGTCTTTCTCCAGGTCCTCCCATGGGTGGAACAGAGGGAAAGGGAGCCAAAGAAAGTTGTCTTCAATATTGTCTTCAATACACAACAGGACAGAGAATGGGTCTGAGAGCAAAACAGGCTAACACTAGTACTGCCTCAACTTCTTTTCTCTTCATGATAATATCTTCCTTTCTTTCCATCTTTATGGGTCTCTGATCTCTGCCACCTGATTCACCCATGCTCCCTTCACAGCTGATTTCCAGTAGAACACAACAGGTGATTGGCAAATTGACATGAAGGAGGGCGGACAAAATGAAGACCCAAAACCCATCTGTACAACAATTAGGCAGTCCCTCACAGAAGGGCCATGTGAAGGAGATGAAGCCAGTGGTGCGGCACTAATTAGGCACACAAAAATCCTCTAGTCCTTTCCTCCCCTGATGTTAAGGTTTGTGTATTACCTCATTAACATTGTTAGACCTACATATATTCATTTGTACTATTAAGATTGTCTTATGCAGGAATGCCAGGGTGGGTAACCCTTCAGACATAGCAACAGGAATAATGATTCCCCCAGGAGAAAGGACGGGAGGTGAGGGAAGAGTGAATAGGGAAAGCTGATAGCATTGATGATTGTATAACTCCACTCGATGGGATTGAACAACAGAATTGTTTGTGAATGGATATGTTGGATTGTGTAAGTTATGTGTATATATATATCAATATACATTTATATATAATTTCATGGTAATTTATAGTAAAAATTGTACTTTATTATATATATATAGGAGAGGGAGGGGGTCAAGGGGAGTTGATATCAAAGAGTTCAAGAAGAAAAGTTTTTGAACTGATTATAGTTGCAATTGTACAATTATGCTTAGGCTATTTGAATTATGGAATGTTATGATATCTGTAAGAGCTCCCAATAAAATTATTTAGATCTCAAAATAAACGATTGGGAGATGGGAAGAAAAATGAAGTTGTCCTTCCTTACTCTCCTGACCTACTTACTTTTTTCCCTACCCTCCATGCAAGTGCCAGCCGTGCTGTCTCCTCTGCCTAGGTCAACAGTGTGGTTTCGTGGAAAGAGATCTGGTTTTATTCCTGCATCAGCAGTCAGACTGACTGGCTTACTGTCTGGCTTGCATTGCTTTCCTTTTCCCAGATGGGGAGAGACCAATATTGGCACCTTTGATGGCTGCTCACAAGGTTTTTGGGTGTTTTTTTTTTTTTTTTGTTATTGTTTGAAGTGAACTTGTTTGTCACAAAACTCCAAGTCCATTTCAGTTTCACTTTCCTCCTTTTTTTTCTTTAAGCCACCCAGTCACAAGTTTTTAAGGCCCAAAGTAGGATGTGGAACATTGTCTTTTGAACAGTGTTATGTCAATTAACTGTGGTGTCTCCCTAGATCTAGGTCATTTCATATTAATTTATGTAAAAAAAATTGTACTTTATCGCTTACGTTATACTTTATATTTCGGTAATTTATAGGAGTGCAAAATATTTTGTTTGCATCTCTCTGCAACACTGAACATTTCTGCGCAGAATCAGTTTTTTTTTTTGGGGGGGGGGCATCACTGTCCTCTGGTGGTCGTGGGAGCTACCCAGCACTGCTCCTGAGAACTGCCACTGGATTTGAACCGCCAAGCCTGTGGGCCGCAGTCCCACACTCAACCACTACGCCACCGGAACAGAATCAGTTTTGATTCACTTTTATATACTTGGCAATAACTACCTGGTCCATAATAGGTTCAATAATTCACTAATGACTAGGTGGAACTTGCACCCTCCTTTCTAGAAGCCTAACCCATCTATAGACTAACGCATGCAGCTGCCTGCCTGGTACAGGTAGTTGTGAATTCAAGCATTTGTATTTTGGGCCCTCAGGTTGATTTCTTTCCTTGGAAGATTACAGGTCAGGCAAATGGGATTAGCTTGCAGAAATAGCTGATTTCACCCTGCCTCCAGTTGTTAAGTATTTGTGCTTTCTGAGATTGATTCTACTGGGTGGATAATCTTATTTGTTCCTGATTTATAGATCTCCCCCACTCTGCCCTTTTTTTTTTTTTTTTTTTTTTTTTTTTTTTTTTTTGCCATTTTCAGTATCCTGTTAAAGTCCTTAGTGACTGTTGCTATGGAGGTATCTTGGTGTTTCCTGCAGTGCGGTGCGGTGTGATGCCCGAAGTCCTCTTTCATACACATTTTTGATGATGTCTAAGCTTTCGCTTTCCATCTGGTCTACGTGTAGGCTTACTATTTAACTGGCCGTCATTAGGGAGTAGTGTATATTTTTGGGGGTCCTCTGGTTTATCACATTGTTTTTTTGTTTTCCATTTTCATTGAATGCTCCTCCTCACCTTAAATATTCAAACTATTATAGTGTAGAAAATAATGGAAGAGTCGGCCCATAATTTTACCACAGGGGTGGGGGTGGACAACAACTGATAAACAACTGCAGCCCCCCTCCCCCGTGTGGAAGCTGGAGAGATGTGGTGGGGGTAGGGGCATGTCGTCTGGGCATTCTAAGTCTCACAATCTCCCAAAAGTTCCATTTAAGGATTTAGAGTGAAAAATTGGTGGAGAAGAGAAAACTGGGCTCTCTTCCCAGACCTTTTGGTTTATTCTTTTCTGTCACATGAGAAACATTTTCTCATTGCAGGTGCGCGGCTCCAACCTCTTTGGTCGGATTTCTGGAGAGTCACGTGATCGAAGTGTTTCAAGCCCATTTGTGTGCTGCATGATGCTTCGAGATGCTCCTGACGCGGATCTTAGCAACTCTGGTTCTGCCTTTGACCTCGATGACCCCGGGGAGTCTCTGGAGTGTCAGGGGTTCTCAACCTTCCTCATGGCACGACCCTTTCATCCAGCTCCTCAGGTTGTGGTGACCCCTCAGCCATAAAATTATTGTTGTTGCAAATTCATAACTGTCATTTTGCTACTGTGATGAATTGGGAGACCGCTGTGAAAGGGTTGTTTGAAGCCCAAAGGGGTCACGACCCACAGGGTGAGAACCGCAGTACTAAACCATCTGGGACAATGCTCAGGTTAATACCCAACATCTCCATGGTCAGCAGGTCCACTGGGCTAACTTCTTTCTTTCTTCCCTCACCTTGCATGTACTATTATCATTATTATATGATATGACTTCAATAATCAGTTTGAGGAAGAGTAGAAATCTTGATTTCTTGAATCTCTCTATTTTGAAAAATATTTTTGAGCTAAAATTAAAATGACATCAAATTTTACAATTGAAGCTATTTTTAGATGTGCCATTCTCAGTTTTCAGTAAGGTCACAGTGTTATGCAGCCTTCATCGATCTCTAATTCCAAAACAGTTTTGTGAAACCCCAGAGAAACCCTGTACCTCTCATTCACCCCACCTACATCTCTTGGCAACCATGAATTTACTTTCAATCTCTATGGATTTGCTATTGTGGACATTTTACATAAATGGAATCATGTCACGTGGGGCTGTGTCTGACTTCTTTCACTTAGCATAATGTTTTCAAGTTTCATTTATGCTGAAGCATGTTTTATGACTACATTCCTCTTTATGATTGACTATCTCATTCATCAGTTAATAGAAAGGTGAGTTTCTTTCACATTTGGGCTATAATATATAATAGCTTGCATGAGCATTTTGTTTACAGCTTTTAAATGAACACATTTTCATTTTTCTTGGGAATATATCTATGGTAACTGTATGTTTAATCTTTTGAGGAACTTGTTTTCCATAGCAACTGTGACATTTTACATCCATCACAGCAATATGCAAAGGTTCCAATTTCCCCGCAGCCTTGCCACACTTGCTATTTTCTGTAGCTATCCTTGTAGGTATGAAGTGGAATCTCATTGTGGTATGGGTTCGCTTTTCCCTAGTAACTAATGATATTGATCTTCTTTTCATGCGCTTAATGTTCATTTGTACAGCTTTCCTGGAAAAATGGATACGTGTTTGTAAAAAAAAAGAATTAGACCCCTGAGGGATCCAAATAGTCTATTCTCAACTACTAAAAGCTAGTGGTTCAAATCCAGCAAGTGGCACCATGGAAGGAAGTCCCAAGGATCTTCTTTGCTGCATGTGACTGTTAAGAAAGCTTAAGCGGATGGAGGAAAGTGGAGTAGAAGGGAGAACTGATTATAAGGATCCACATATGACCTCCCCCCTGGGGTATGGACGGCAGGGAGGTGGGCAAAGGGAGACAGAGGACAGGGTTCGATATGACAAGATAATAATAATTTCTAAATTATCAAAGGTCTATGAGGGAAGGGTAGGGGGAGTGAGTGGAAAAAGGAGGAGTTTATACCAACGGCTTAAATAGAAAGAAAATGTTTTGAGAATGATGATGGCACCAAATGTACAAATGTGCTTAGCATACAATATATGTATGTATGGAACTTGTTTTCCATAGCAACTGTGACATTTTACATCCATCACAGCAATATGCAAGGGTTCCAATTTCCCCGCAGCCTCACCACACTTGCTATTTTCTGTAGCTATCCTTGTAGGTATGAAGTGGAATCTCATTGTGGTATGGGTTTGCTTTTCCCTAGTAACTAATGATATTGATCTTCTTTTCATGTGCTTATTATTTATTTGTACAGCTTTTCTGGACAAATGGAAACGTTGTTTGTCAAAAAAAAAATTAGACGCCTGAGGGATCCAAATGGTTTATTCTCAATTACTTATGATAAGAATTGTAGAGCCCCCAGTAAAATGATTTTAAAAAGAAAAAAAAAAAAGGAATCTCAAGGTAACCTCTCAACATTGGAACCCAGAAACCCAGGGGACTCAAGGGCAGTTGTTTTGTTTTGGTAGCGGTGTTCCTTTCTAAATTGGGTTGTGTGATGTACACCCCCCCCCCCCGCTCACATTGTATTGGGATATAATTCACATATCATACAATTCAATAGTTTAATCACATAAAGAAGAGTTATACAGTCATCACCACAATCAGTTTTAGACCTTTTTCTTTATTCTTGTACTCATCATTATTAGTGCACCATTTCCCCTCAACCTCCCTTGCCATGATCCAGGAACCATTAATCCTGTTACTGTCTCTAGAGATTTACCTATCCTGCATTTCACATACTGAGAAACATTGAAAGGCAAACAAACAAAAAAGCAAGACTAATAAAGTAAAACAGGCAAGACTTCAATAAAAAAGAAAGCAGAGAATAAAAAAAACTAGGTCCAATTTAAAGGGATCATGAGCAGATCAGATGATAGGGTGTTAAAGGTTTACCTCAGTGAGTCTACAATTCACTTTCTAATGCATGCTCAATGCTCGTCAGGCTGCTCACTTCCCTGGTCCGTGGACAGAGGGGATTCACCAGGGGCTTACTCCATATGTTTAGGACTTCTTTTCAAACTGAAACGGATCACAAGGGAGATCACATGATAAAATATTACATTTTGGCCTAACTATAGCTGCCATAATAGACTTTACAATGTTCTCTGTCTGATAGGTTATTGAATTTTTTTTGTTGAATTGTAAGAGCTCATTCTACATTCGACATTCAAGATACCAAACTCTTATCAGATATGTTATTTTCAAATAGTTCCTCCTATCATCAGGGCTGTCTTTTAATTTTTTCTGTGTTTTCTCTTTTCTATTTTTTAAAATCTTAAAAAAATGTCCCCCCAAAAGGGGGTGCACCATTCCTGGAAATACTGCAATACCAGGTCGATATGTGGAGTAGATGGAGCAAGCTCCTATTCCATTACCCTGCTCCAAGAATCCACTACATATATTGTCCTCAGAGAGAAGATATATTGATATTAAACTGATAAGAACAGATACTAACCTTGTCCTTAGCCAAAAGGCTGAGAAGCGATGGCTTCTGTTTTTTTTATAATAGCTTTATTGACATATCTTGCACAATCCAATATATTCATTCATACACAATACTGCTGTTCAATGCCATCCAGTGCAGTTATACAATCACCAATGCTCTCAGCTTCCCATTCCCCCTCCCCCACCTCTCTCTTCTGTACCCTCAGGGAGTCATCACACCTGTTACCATTTCTGCAGAATTATATGCCTTTTAATTTTTGATGGTTTTATTGGTAGGAAAAATATTCAAATGGACAATTCTAAGGGAACATTCTGAATGAACTTAAAATTAATTTAATTTCTCTATTTTAGTTTAAAAAAAATCAACCAATAATTTACGTTACAGAGCCTTCAGATATTGATATCATTGTAACTTGAAGAAATGGCACCTCCCTCTCAGGCTACCCAAGGGAGAAGGAGAGTAAAATTCTACACCTGCCCAAGGATGAGTCTTATGAGGCAGGGGTCAGAGATGTCTCCACCCTCCTTCCTATCCTATTTGGACACCAGTTGTCCCTCCCGGACACTCTATTTCTCTGCTGGGCTCAGGAATCTGTTACAATGGCCACATAGACTTCAAAGGCAATATTCACAATTCTTGGAGTTTATTAGGGTAGTTAGCAGGTTATCAAACATTAAAGATATAGATATTTTGTCTGAAACACCTCTTCTCGCTTATATATATCTGGGCCTCAACTTTTCAACCACATGGCCCTTTGGCCTCTGCCTTGCACCATGAGCAGGATGAGCAGGGTAACCTGTTGCCCTGCCCCATAGTCTTGGTGTCATTTCTGGTGCCTCCGCTGCTTTCTCTACCTTGGACAGGGATCTCACATGCTCTCTCTCTCATTGTAGGCTCTTGTTTCTTGACAATCATGGTAGTCTCCCTTTTCCTGCTTCTGAGAAAGCGCTTTTCTAGAGCCTGTGGAAGGGCAAAACTGATGGATCTGCTCTAGGTTTGTTTAACATAACTATTAGCATGATCCCACCCAATCACTTGGAGGGAGTTTCACAACATGGATAGAAATTATGAAGTAATTTCACTGTATCACATAACTAAACAGTACCTTTTATAATGAAAGTTCCTGCTTGGCTACTTTTGATATGTTCATTATGCAATTTCCTTGAAGCATTTTCAGCATGCTCTTTTGCGTGTTCAGTGTAGTTGATTCTTAGACATTGACTCATTTTCCAAATATGAGTACACTTTTTTTCCAGTTGACTTTCTCCTGCCAGTCTGTTGTCCAATTCTTTTTTAATGTGCTGTCAGAATGGAATCAGATCATTGCCAACAGGAAATGGCTTTCTTGCCCACACCTCTGGAAAGAGAATGAAGTCTGATAATTTGATTTTTAAACTATCATTGAAAAGGAAGGAAAAAAAACCTCGGAAATCTAATTCCCATGCTCAGTACACCCAGAGACCCCCGAGTCGACACCCCCCTCCCCATCAATCTGCATGTTCTTGAGTAGAATAAAGCAAAACTTCCGTTTTACATTTAAGATCAAGTAGCTGGAATATGGGTCTTTATAAAGGATGGATCTATGAGTAAGGACTTCTTGCAGGATCACTTAGCGATTAAGATTACACAGAACATGACAGACGCCCCATGTGGATCTGCACGTAGTCAAGCAGCTCACCGCAAACACCTGACCATCTCTTCATGTAGAACGTCAGTGCAGATTCCAGCGCTGGACCGACAAAGAACCTCTAAAAGCACAGAGAGTGAAGAATTAATAACACATGTGACTATCGGGTCAACAACGTTAGCTCTAAGAATATCGGAGTCTTCTGCTCCACCTCATCAAATAATGAGATTGGCAGTTTTTGCAGCAACAGTTTCTGATGGCACAGACCATTTGCTTACGGCCAAGTCTGAGATTAGTTAAACATATAACAGATAGCTCAGCTTTTATTTAATCATTTGAATAACTCATCTATTGCTAGTGGGGATAAGGCACCTAATTGACTGTTGTTGGATTATCTAATTGCCTTTCCCCATCTGCCGCTTTGCTGAGGCTATCTGTGTAGAAATAGTGTCACAACTTTGTGTACATGCCTGGTTGGGTTCAATTTGGGCAGCCACAGAACTAAAAGAAAGATAAATGTCTTGATATAAGTAAGTTTGAAAATGCTCTGAAAACTAATGCAGTGCCTCCACTTGCCAAGGGAACGATAGCATTTAAGCAATTATCTACATCAATTAAGCAAGAGGCAGCTCAATTAGTTAGTTGATATATAGTTTGGAGCTGAGATTGATGCATAATGGTTCACTTTGCTTGGATATTACTTTTATTATCATTTTGCTTTTTTTGAGTATTCATGATCAACTATAATGGGACAAGCAGGTAATTAATTTCTGAGAGAATTTTAGGAAATATGATCAGGGTGGAGGAATGTAAGATACAAAAGAGGAATGTCATTAAGGGATGCTTTAATAAGCAGGTTACTCCAGTGGACAAGTGGGCCCAATCCCACAGGAGACCTCCCATTGCCCTGGATGAGTGCTAACATGAGTATTAGTAACCATGAGAATTATTGCATGAGAAGGCATTGAGAACCATTGCTCTAATGAATGGTTGGGAGAATTGCAGGAACCAAATCTGGAGACTGGAAAATTTAAGTAAAGCAATAGGATCACAGACCACCAAGGTAAGACATTGAAAGTTTATGGTCTTTATGAAGTTAAAAATTGGTCAGGAAATAAAAATTCCGATAAAAAGAGTCACTGGGTGGAAAACTCAAGGAGGCAAATAGAAGCCACTGTCAATGATCTCAAAGTAAAATGGACTGCCATAGGAAGGACAATCATGTTCACGTTTAATTTTGGTCAGTTGACTGGAAGAGATCCCCATTCATGCCCATCCTAAAGAAATGTGCTCCAATACAATATCTTCTACAAGTAAACTCTTTTTAATAAGTAAACTTTTGCTAAATATTTCAAAAATGGTTAGAATGGTATGTTAACAGGGAATGACCAGAAATTGAGGCTAGATTCAGAAGAATGAAGGATATTATGTGATTTGGATCTGTGCTCAAAGCAGAGAATATCAAAAGGCTATTATCTGGGTTTTACTTACTATGAAAAGGCATTAAATTAAGTTGATTGCAGTGAAGTATGGATAATGTTTCGGTGAATGGGGATTTCAGAACACTTTAACTGAACTCACATGATCCCTGTACATAGACCAAGAGGCAGTCATTTGAAAAAAACAAAGGACTGTTACATGATTTTAAATCAGGAAAGGTGTGCATCAGAATTGTGTCTTTTCATCAAACTTACTCAATCTTCTTTTATATTGAGCAAGTAGAGAAACCGCTTGAAACGATATGAAACTATATGAACTATACGAACTGTATATGAACTATATGAACTGTATGAACTATATGAACTGTATATGAACTGTATGAACTGTATGTGAACTATATGGACTGTATATGAACTATATGAACTGTATGAAACTATATGAACAAGAATGAGACATTAAGATTGGAGGGAGACTCATAGACAATCTATAATATGTAGATGGCTCAGCCTGACTTGCTGGGAGTGAAAAGAACTTGAAGCATTTATTGATCAAGATCAAAGACTATTGAAGTACGGATTATACTTTCAAGAAAATGAAAATCATAATGATTGGACCAATAAGGGATAGTATTGTAAATGAAGAAAAGATCGAAGTTGTAAAGGATTTCCTTTCACTTGGTGTGATAAGTTTTCTGTGCTAACTTGGCTCCCATAGGAATATGTGGGCAGAGTGGAGCCTGCCATTCAGGTCAGAGCTTGATTAGAGGGGCAGCTGATATCAAGGGCTTTCCGAGGCCAGCCTCGTTCTCTTTTTCTTTGGAGGTGGGTCACCCATTCTCTCTGCTTCACCTTCCTGTTGACAAACTACATGGAACCACACTGAGACTTCAGAGAGCCCTGGACATGCTTCCACTGCCTCTGGATCCACAAGACTTTACACCTCTGTCCTGTGATCTTCTTGTCTTTTTCATCATTGCATGTGCTGTGGAGTCTGAAGAGGAATTTATGGACTAACATGGGACTTAAAGGCTATTACTGGACTTGTAGAATTGATCTGAATTGGGCTTGGATGTTTCTTAATATATAATTAGTCTTTGATATAAAGCTTTTCTACATATATGTGTGTCTCTGGATTTTTTATCTAGTCAATGAGATCTAACACACTTGCATCCACAATAAATGTTCATGGAAGCAGTAATCAAGAAAACAAATGATATAATGCACTGTACAAATCTGTTCTAAAATACCATTTTAACGTGTTAAAAAAGTAGAGGCATCACTTTTAGGATGGAAGTGTGCCTGTCCCAAGTCATGGTATTTTCAGTGGTTTCATATGCCTTCAAAAGCTAGCCCATGAATGAGAAAGGCTGGAAAGAATTGATGCCTTTGAATGATGTCGTTGGTGAAGAATGTTGACTATGCCATTGGCTTTCAGAGGAATGAAGACATTTCTCCTAGAAGAAGTACAAGTAGAATGTTTCTTAAAAGCAAGGAAAGTGAAATTTTGCCTCATGTACTTTGGATCATGTTATGAA